>CAXKVY010007214.1:0-13575 GCA_964058915.1 Tetropium fuscum | reverse complement strand
TAAATTATTTGACGTTTAAAATTACAGGCCTTGCATTAGTCCGAACTAAAAACATTTCCGATTTTCTATATTTGCTTAAAACATATGAAGCAAAAATGCTCCATTGTTACTCCTACTGATTTTCACGGATGGCGATGTTGCAGTTTTACATAAATAATGGCGGTATTATTCAAAAAATCTGCATACTTTTTCTCTTTTGTGCTGCTATTCATATCGTTTCCTTCGGATCAAAATGCACCATTATTATGTATCTAATAATTGTTGTATATAAGTACTGCATAATAAGCTATTACTTACTAACCTACATAACCTAACAGAAAAACTATAATTTGAATATTTGCTAGACCGTGCACTAAACTCATTTGTATACAATACACCTCAGGAAAATGCACGTACCATTAAAATAATTAGTTTTAAATTAATTACGACCTGATGCTTTATTTATTAGTAATTATGACCTTATGTGGTTTGAACAATTCAATCTAGGAATGATTAATCAGATTGTTTTGAATGGTTTTTCTTTGTTGACCTAAGAAGTTCTCTGTAATTATCTTTAACAATTTATTTCTTGTAATTAACTAATTGATAGTTTAATTAGAACTATAGTTAGGTTATTTCTAACAACCACTTTGACTCGACTGCCAAGTAGGTGCATAATATCAGCGTGGGCAACTTAGACAAATGTTGGGTGACATTTATGCATGGTGTTCCTTAATGACGTGTTATATTTCGATGTGTAATTGCATAGGTTATTTTATGAAGAAAAATCCATACAAAAATATGTTCGCAACGGCTTACATTTTATCTGTGGTGTTAATTTTTTAATAGTTTTGTTTTAATACCTCAGAAAATACTTTTAGATATTTTTTTCAATTTTGATATCTATTCATGTTATATCAAACCACATATTATAGATAGAAAAAATATTTTATCGCCCCACCGGCGTCTCTGAAAACATGTCGTGTTTCCCATTTGCAACAAATTTTTATAAATAAATTTTATCATTATCAATGTTGATAATAATGAGTAGTCTAAGAGTTGGCTAGATATAATTTGTGATACGCAATAAGGTTTTACGGTAAATTGCTTCTCTCCGCGCCCAGCCGATTCAAACGCCCAAATGTGATATAATTTCTTTTAAAGACCTTTCGGTTTATTTTCGTCATTATTCTGGCCATTGCAAATACTTCATGATTATTAAGAGCTGATGCACTCTTTCGTATTGTGTTTGAAGGCTTTTACCTTTAGTATGATGTGCAGCTCGTGATGAATTAAACTGTACGTCGGTCAACGGGATACAATATTGATATTTTTCATAACTTTACTTTACTTTACTTTACTTTGTAGCATTTTAGCGGTGGTATTCCAAATTGTTTATACTACCGCTTCTTTGTAGTCTTTTCCGTCATATTTTCGCATATTAAAAGCCCAATCTTGCAATATCATATTCAATTTCTCGATGGAAATATCTCAATTCAAATTTATATCCTTTCGCATTGCAAAAAGTAGAAAATTGTTGCCCGATGATTGAGTCGCAACTGTATTAGCAGGCACGCAGGTTGTTCGTAGACTCACCGAATTAACTGTTTATTGTTAGTGTTTAATAATTCAATAAGCTGTTGACAAAAATGTCAAACTGTTTATTTTGGCAACGGACACCGTGATAATTGAATGCAAAATGGATAAGTGAAACAAACGCTAATGCATTTATCACAGTAAAAGTTGAAGGTAACTTTTGTCGCTGTCAAAGTGACAATTGCACTGTAGCATATGCGATGTTTTATATATAAATTAAATTGTCACTCTAAAGCTTATATTAAACGTCACTACGTATAATTTCCATGGCAAATATGGAATTTATAGAAAGGGGAAACAATGCGCTTTCCAACTTTTGCTTTTCAAAAATATACGAATATACAGGGTATTGCATTTAAAATAACAAGATTGCTTTATCCCAGAAAATGCGCGATGCTATTTGAGAAGAACAATGACTGAAAGTCAGGAAATTAGAAGGGGACTTAGAAATTAGAAGGAGACTGAAAAAGTCAGGAAATTAGAAGGAGACTTGGAAATTAGAAGGAGAGAAGGAGAAGGGGAAAAATTCGCATTTCATTATCTCAATAGTTCAAAAGTGAAATAGGTTTAAATACCACTAATATTTTTGTGGGAACATCAATCTATAAATAGTAAGTATATATTTTCTGTTACAGTTTTCTCAATTATTTATTAAATATTTATTGCTCTCGCCAGCTAATCTACTAAATTATAATTTACCTTGATATTATCCACAAAAATTGAATATCATACAAATTTTAAATTATATAAAAACACATGCAGTACAACCCTGTATTTGCGCCGCGAAATATCTACCTATCTCTAGTCGTTTAGGCTGAGTACCACCTTCAATCTGGCGATGAAATGAATCGTATATAACAACGAAAATGAGAATAATAAAACTCTTCTACACCAGACTGATTGATTGTTTTCGCTTTCAGAACATAAAAACAAAAGAATCGTTGTTATCGTTGTTTTCTTGACACACTTCATAAACATGCTGGGTAACATCAGCGTAGATCCTCGTCGTTGAACAATATACACTAATTAAAATTTTTACCGTAAATCCTGCAAGATAATAATATATATTACAGGATATATATATATATATATATATATATATATATATATATATATATATATATATATATATATATATATATATATATATATATATATATATATATATATATATATATATATATATACATATATATATATATATATATATATATATATATATATATATATATATATATATATATATATATATATATATATATACATATATATATATATATATATATATATATATATATATATATATATATATATATATATATATATATATATATAAATTATATTATTATTATTCTTGTCTGTTTTATAGATCAGTTGAAGTTTTGCGAACTATCCGGCTCATTGAGCTCTTAGGACGAAACAAGGTCATAGATGACGAGCAAAATTGTGATAACCATTCATAAAATTTCAGTCTCCTTCCATTTCCAATATTGGCCAATCATATATCATAACTAAATTGTATTGATCACTGCAGCATTTTGTTGTTGATGATCCTCATAATAATTACGAATAATAAAATAATTATGGATATGTAAATGCATCTAAATGCAAATGTATTAACTCGAAGTCTATATATGATCAACGGCAGGCATGTTTTCTATTTGAATATTTGCATTTGTTTCTTTATTCATATTTATAATAGCTTACGATACTTAGTTAATTGAACAATACCCTTTTTAACCTAAAAATATATATGCCAATAAATTAGGTACATTTACATGACCTAGTTCCGAACTAGAGGAAAATAGTCCAAGAACTCGAGTGCTTTTCATTTAACGGTGTCAACAAAGCTAAAAAAGTATGAAATAGGGAAAAAATATTTTTCGCCATCTACTACGTACATTTGAACTCACATGTAAGGTGATTTTGCTCATCAAAATAACTTTTTTTTTAAAATCATATTACAATTACACACTTATAGCGACATGTATTTTTTTATCACATTTTCAAAAATATGACGTGTGGAGCTGATGCTTGCCAGGTCGTGGTTTATAGTATCCCGTTACACATGACTATAAGAAATAGAAGCCTCGTTCACTATATTTTTAGAATTTGACTGTGACAAATATTAAACGATTGCTGCCTTCGAAAAATGACGGCTAAGTATACCAAAATACCGCTTATGTCTGCCGCCATTGTATTGTGAAATATCCCATAAAAAATTAATGTTGAGATTATAATTACTATTGCCCACCAATTTGCTCAATGGGACGTGTCAAATTAATACCGTTCAAATAGTTACGGTCATCAAGGACTCATTAACGATTTGTTCTCATTTTAAACTAAGAATTCTTGACCGCTGTATGTTGTCTAAACACAACAAGGGAGTCAAAGATGGGGCGAGAGGGGGGCTTTCAGATTTAATTAACTTTAGAAGACAAATTTGTTAAACAGAATCGGGTTTCTGTTCACCAGATAAACATGAACAATGTTTAGAGCGGTTAGTTATCTCGCGAGGATTTTATTTTTATTAATAAAGAGAACACATTACAAACGGAAATTCGATGTGACAGGTACGGTAGCATAACACGAATCCCTTGGATTTGCGAAATCTCCGTTAGCTTTTTTAGATAAATAAATTAGTTCAATAATTTGCATATCCGATTTATTAAATGTGCATAATTTAACAGCATTCCTGAAACACGCCGGAAATGGAAATGCTCTATGACCTCTGGAGTCATATCAATATATATATATATATATATATATATATATATATATATATATATATATATATATATATATATATATATATATATATATATATATATATATATATATATATATATATATATATATATATATATATAATTTTGGGTTAGCTATGCGTTATGTGGATGTGATAGATAATGAATACACAAATAATCTCAGCCTTAATCAACGTATTGCATTAACAGTGCCCCTCAAAAAATGCTGCTGTCAAGATTTTTCCCACTAACAAAGTCTTTAAAATGTAACATACGAGATTTTCAGTTACATTTTGATATGGGAGAAAGAACGATAAAACCCAATTTTCCACTAAAAATGACACTGGCTCCTGTACTATTGGTGACTTCTCAGCAGCTATGCCTCGAATGCAATCTCCCGGCTGAGAAATATATTCCCTGGAGAAGGGCAATACAGACCGCTTCGCAGGTTATCTACTATGCTCCTGTGATCGTGGATATAACAAAGTGCTGCCGAAATAATGCTGAAATAAAATTGTTTATGTAGGAACCGATTTGTGCCATTATTTATTTAATAATTATTGTGGAAAATATAGGCGCTAATTCATTTGTAGAGCAGTATATTTCCTTTAACAATGGATTATAAATTATACATAGTGGAGGTGTGATATCATTTGCGAATAAAAACGACTTGTTAGTTGAAATAATATAGATATAGGTATTTAATCTAATTTGGTTCTAATAATAATTTTAATGCCTGTATATAATAGCATTCTATAATATGCAATACCTATATTAATTATACTGGGTCTATGTTACGTTCATTTATAACCTCAAAAAATAACCCATTGCTCAAAAAGCATTTGTATTTTTTTTAAATATACCCATTCCAATGTCATAGGCAAATGGTGATTATTTTTTAGACCTCTGCAGATATCATTTAAAGTTGCCACAAAGTGAACCTAGAAATTAATATAAGTAGTCACATTTAACACAATTTGGGGAATATAAAAGTACTTTTAGATATCATCATTGGGTTAATTGAAATAAATTATCACCAATATAACGATGAAATTGTAAAATATTTGACACTTAATAAGGTATCTTATTATTTCGCAACGTACCACATAGATTTTACTGCGCGAAAACCATTAGAATTGCCAGATTTGTACCTTAGAAGATATTATGTCAGGCCAATTTCCCTCAAACGCAACACTGATTTGTCGTGAAGGCACGTATCATCCATTTACCCTGTCCAATTTTTTACGCAATAGCCATCGTTCCAGCGTTTAATAACAGTCGAGCGCGGGGCCGGTACCCACCCTTGACCTTTTTAACTAGCATCAGAGGGATCTGAAATGTGTCCGTAGTAGGTTACCAAGGCACTAAATGCGTACATTTATCTTATTTAATGAGAGAGTACTGCACGAGTAACGTCTAAGCGTGTAATTTGTTCCACATTGTATGAATATTACCATTCGAATGTAACATAATATATCAAAGAAAGTATATAGGTAAGGCAGGCGAATAACCTCACCGATTTGATCAGAATATCTATTTTTAAAGGTCTGACAAAAAAGCGTGTAATTTGTCAAGAGTTTATGAACTCCCTGACATTAGATTTCTCATATAAAACTAATAACACCATTATAATTATCATCTAGAATCTAGATGGTACGGTACACACTGAATAATATATCGACGACACTGAACAGGCAGGTTACGAATACTAGTATTTAAATAATAGTCCAAGAGCCGGTAATATTCACGGATATGTGATTGTTCATACTGTGATTCAACCAAATAAATAAGTTGCGTCGATTTCCATGATCGTAGTAGTTTTATAAATTTATTTTATAAAAAGATGATTTAGTATTGAAAATATATCTAAGCCGTCTTTATAAGAAAACTCTAGTGACATGCGACATGCTATTTATCTTTCCAGTCAGCAAGGTCAGGGAATACGGATAGGTCACAATTTGCCGTGATGGAAAATAAACGAATTGCTTATTCGTTTTATTTTTGGCTGACTAGAGAATATTGCTTACGTTTTACGTCAATTTGGTTGTCGCAATCGACTTTTGAGACACTATTGCTTATGCTAGAATGAAGATAATCCTGATCAGAAAACTTCACTAGGATTTTTTCAGCAGAATGTCTTATTTTCCTGGGATATAATGTAAGTTGTGTATGACATAATATTCTTCATCTTCAATAAGTAGGTTACGTATGACATCTAATTCTTCAATATCTGATGATAATATAAACTAAATTTTACATATCGAAAGTCTAGGCAACTTTACATGACAACGTATGGTAAAATGGAATAGTTTCTCATTGGTGAAAATCAAAATTTGGAAGTACTTCAGTTTTTTTTTCAATTGCCACTTTACATATTTCGTCTCCTCGTGCTCTAGTCATAGAAGAATGTAGTTTCGTGTTCCATTCTAAGTATATCCTGTACCTAAATATAACCTCTATATATGTTAGTGTGAAAGATCGTACTTAGAAATGTCGTTACTTAATTAATTCAGGTCATATGTAAGGATATATGGGTATAAGAAATGATCTAATTTTATATAGGTACGATATAATGTACGTTTTAATCAGATATCAATGTACTATAAATACCTAATACGCCACTTATTTTTTTCCCGAATTAATACTTCAACTTCAAAATATAAATTCTATCAATTCTTGACCTGAATTTAAATACCTAATTACTACTTTGTACTAGATTTTTTAAATTAGGTATTACTATATTAAATCGATCGAATAAAACATGGCAATCGAAAAACTATTACCTATTTTCCCCATTTTGATTAGGAGAATTGCTTACTAATCTATGATTAAAAGTGAAACAAATAAAAATCAATTTTCATCAAATACCACTTTGAGGCCGACATTTTATTTTTTCAAAATTTTACTTCAAACTCGAAATCAGCGATCCCGAAAATTTATAAAAACTTAATTTTGTAAAAACATAATAATTTTTCACCAAAGTCGTCCGCCATTTTATTTTTTCAAAATTCGACCTCATTCGAGATCAACGACAACGAAAACATATAATATAATTATGTAGTAACAAATTTAACGAAAATATAATAATTATTGCTACTTATTACCACTTTTCGTGATATCACTGTGCGCCGCCGTGCGGAGTTCCTAACTAGTCTCAAATTTGCGGTAATTGTGGCATATATATTATTATGAAACTATCATTCATTGTCACTATGAAGTGAATATTAACAATAAAAATTGACATCAATCAGAAATTCCTACAGTACAGGGTAAGTCTCTTAAGATTGACACCCCCCTTATCTCACTCATCCTTTGCCGATTTAACTCATTCAAAAAGGGAGTGGACGCGGTTTTTGATGAATTTTTATAATCTGAGCACGGATATTAAAAATCTCGTAAGATATACAGGGCGGAAAATAAAACATGATTATTTTAAATAGAACACCCCGTATATTTTTATACCAAAATAATGTCCTTAATTTTCTGAATAAAAAAATATCTAATTGTTATATAATCACTCCACCTGTTCGTGAGATATTACTAAAAACTTATCACATTACGGGTGTCAATTATAAAACAAAAAACATATCAAGATACCTTTGGAAACAATGCCATTTATTGAGATAATAACTAAATAATATATAGGTGACAATAACAGTAACGAGTAATAACAATAAACAACATAAGCCTAATAAAAACAAATAAAAGTCAATATTAATACAATAACACAATAGAGTAACACAATTTTATTTATTTACACGTAACCACCACCATTCTGAATACACATTTGGCATCGCTTTATAAAATTGCTTCTCACCCTTTGAAACATATCACCATTTTGGTTTAATTCCTCAATTTTTACACGTATGCATTCTTTTAACTCATTCATATTATTAAAAACCCCAGTTTCGTATATATCTTGTTTTATCGTACCCCAGAGAAAAAAATCCAGGTGTTAAGTCCGGGCTTTTAGCGGGCCAATGTATAACACCGTGCCTTCCTATTCAAATAGGATATTTTCTGTTTAGGTATTCGGTGACGTTCCTTGCAGAGTGTGGTGGTGCTCCATCCTGCTGCCAAATAACAGATCTGTCGTCCACTAATTTAATATTATCTAAATAATTTTCAACTGGATGTTGAAGAATATCCACATAACGTTGTGCATTTAAGGGCCCATTTATAAATACAGGACCTGCAATAGCATCCTTGTGGATGCCACAGCACACGTTTACAGTTTGGTATCCTTGTTTTTTATTTTTTTTACAATATGTGGATTTTCCGCTGCCCAGTAATGTGCATTTTTTCTGTTAAAAATTCTCGCAGTAGAAAAACTGCTTTCGTCAGTCCAAAGGACATGACTTAGAAACTCATCATCTTCCTCTATTCTATCAAGTATGTCTCTGCAGAAGGTTAACCTGTCTTGAAGGTTGTTGTCGTCTAAATATTGAACGGGCAAAATACTATATGGTTTAAAATTATGGCGATGTAATATTTTTATCACACTTCTTTGTGATATATCCAATTCTATTGCTGCGGCATAGGATGATTTGGATGGATTTTCAGCATAATATAATAACGCGTTGAGTTCTGTGTCTTCTCCTGTTTTTGTTCTTCGCCTTTCCCTTTTCTTGTCTCTCAGAGATTCGGTATTCCTAAACTTTGCATAAATGTTGGTAAAACTATTTTTGGAAGGAGGTAGCCTTTCTCGAAATAACCTAACATACTCCCTCCGAGCAAGAGACTTATTCTTGTTGCACTGAATATAAATTTCAAGTAACTCTTTTCGCTCTTCCAATGAATATACCATTTTCAAAATAACTTGCTTCTTTACGAACACTACGTATTTTTTACGCTAATATCTAAGAGAGTGAACTATGCAAATATGCATTGTTTCCAGAGATATCTTGATGCTCTTATTTTATAATTGACACCCGTAATGTGATAAGTTTTTAGTAATATCTCACGAACAGGTGGAGTGATTATATAACAATTACACATTTTTGGATTCAGAAAATTAAGGACATTATTTTGGTCTAAAAATATACGGGGTGTTCCATTTAAAAAAATTATGTTTTATTTTCCACCCTGTATATTTTACGAGATTTTTAATATCTGTTCTCAGATTATAAAAATTCATCAAAAACCGTGTCTACTCCTTTTTTGAATGAGTGAAATCGGCAAAGGATAAGTGAGGGTGTCAATCTTAAGAGACTTACCCGGTACATACCAACGCACAGATTCGTGATTAATCCCTTCTTGTCCTGCGATCTTGTCCAGGGCAATATAAATACAAAAACACTTCTTAAGACCAATAGTGGAAATATATAAGAATTCGCCAAGCAAATGGGAATTGCTTTACAACTGTAAAATTATTATAAATAAGAATAATATATAACGTAAGCATTTTGCTTATATTTTTTTAGAGGTATAAGTCATTTTAATAAAGGTAAGTATAATCTCTGGCTAACTAAATAATAACATGAAAAAGTATGCGACAAAACAAGCGCAAGTACGGGAAAGTCTTCACATAACGAACAATTTTGTATAGAAAACAAGCCTACTGAGAGAAACAAAGCGTGTGACTGTACGCAGTAAAGAAACAATATGTTTCCATTGTATTTTATGGATTCCCAGTTGGGCATCATAAAGGAATTATAATAATAATTGAAGTGGTGGCCATTATATCATCAACAATGTAGTCCCAGATATAAAAGCTCTAAGCACCATAGTAAGTTTTATATTTCCTCTCGCTGGGAACGACAATAAACCGATATAAAGCGAAGTAAAACTTTTCAATGTCAAGTCTGCGCTATCTTGAATGTGCTTTATTACAGGCACAATTACGTAGACACTGCGTTTATAACCTCAACATATTAGCCTACTTCAAATAAAATTCCTAAGGTATAATTTGACCACACGTAATATATGTTTATCAAGGCATTAGTAAACATATTGCCCCGTGGATAAAGACGTTACCTAACACTCGTTAAATTTAAAAGTGAGATGAAGAATTCAGCGCGGATTAGCGAAGTTATTACTTAGCAAAGCTGTAACTATTTTATACCACCTCATTATTTTATATGACCGGTATGACCACTCGAAAATCCAATATACTCTACTGGATTTGTATTCGAGCGGAAAAAGCTGGCCATATTAAAAAAACTTGCTGATACGAGTCTTAGTCCCTAACTATTCAATGTCCAGTGGCGGCTCTACATATATGACTTGCAGGATTGAGCAACACTTTAAAACGATAACGAAAGTAACAGAAATAACAAAGCAAAATTATAGGTATATTTTAATAGATTCTTTAATTATCCTAAAAGGTACCGTAAGCTTCGCGTCGTATTCCTACCGCTCCATGTCGCTACCATTCTGCATCGCCATCGACAGAAGATAATAATATATATCTCCTCTCGGTCATCGCACTGCGTCGCTACCTCTGGCAGAGCTGTTTGGTTTGCATTCGGTTAGCATTGCGCAAAATTAATGCAACAGTCATATGGCAAAATGGATGAAAACATGAGGTGCGTCGTACCTATCTGAACTAGCGGATGCCTAGAATATCAGATATACAAACGATCCCTCTCCTCGCTCCTATATGCTCCACTGTGTTGCAGTCCGGTGGCAACCATGACACATACATAGAAACCGTACCATGGGTGGCGAAAGATCCAGTATCCATCAAGCAGTGAGTGAGTTTGCAGTGGATATTTTTTTTGGAAGTGTAGATATTGCGGCTCATTTGGACAGTGCTTAGTGCTTACCGAAATATTGCAGAGCACATTGAAACAGTGAAACGCAATAGGTAAAGTCTGCCTCACGAAAGATGAACAATATTTATAAATTAATAAATTAATACTATTAATAAAATAATAACAAAGCTTCCTATTTTTTGAACCTTACACAAATCAGCCAAATTTACTAAATGCTCTGAGCTCTACAGAAGCTGATGCACAATTTATCGCCCTTCTCCCTCAACACCCTGTTCAATTTTCATGAGGCAGATGTTATAAAGATGTTATTCAATGTCATAATTAACTGTGTGCGCCATTGTGGAGTTCTCAAGCTTGCTTTAATAGGCCGATTGCACGTCCTCATCTTAATCGCAGAACCTTATTTTTTTTTTCTAAAGAGCTACAAAAATAATATTTTTGTAAACCTTTGGCCTATGTATATGGTGCAACCCCCATGTTTAAATGACACGAGCCGCCGCTGCAATATACCATTGAATTATCTTGTATTTTAAGTAGTTACATCCGTATCTATGGGCAACAAATATATTTCTTACAAGTTCAGCAATCCGTCTGCCAAGGACAAGTATTAACGTCCAACAATAAATAATTATATATCAGGAAAATGTCTCGGGAGCGGAGAGATGATTCGAGAGAACATATATTTCAGGTTTACACTAACTTAATGATTATCATGTTTGATTATCATCAAAGTGTGTGGAGCATATCTCAAGATGAATGACGTCTCGACAGGACGTAACATAAATGATCGTAAATTGATTGTTTTGGAGTAGGGATGCAAATTTTATGGTGGTTTTGCTTTCATAGCTCCCGCGGAAATACTATTTTCAACAGCTGGTTGGAGAAAAATTGGATAAAGAGACAGGAAGAAAAACAAGTAAAACTGAAATAATAAAGATTCATTTATTTTCTTTATATATGGATCTGAGTGCATGTTCATGAAAGCCTAATCTTCTTAATTAATATATAATATAACATAGGCAGAACTCTTTCTTCTATAACGTAGGCAACTGATTTCTTCTATATACTTTATTTTTTAACATAATATATCATACAACTTTAATCCATATTTTAATAAAGAACGTTGCTAATAATACTTTATGGGAGTTCGTAACATAAGTTCGTAAAGTGGAACCTCGTTACTTATTCGTGGTTTTTTGGGGTCGCTGATCACGACGGCAAGGGTTCCGAGGTACCTGGTGCCCTCGGTGGACAGTATGAACGTCGCCTCCTGGAATTATCTTGAGTATTTAGTATTAAGTATCATTTTTAATTAAATTTAAATATATTATCAATATTTCGACTTTAAGTTACGAATTCTAATAAAACTCTAGGACACGACGTTCATATGCTCACCCTGGGCACCAAATACCGCGGGGACCGCTGCCGTCGTGATATTCGTGTTCGGCGACCCCAAAAACACCCAAGTAGTAAAACTGGACACATTTCCATCAATATATACCGACTTGTAAATTTTTTATTCAATGCCTCTTCGAGATTGCCCTTCTACAATGCATATTTTTATATGAAAAAAATGCATTTTTTTCAAAAGTAAGTGATCAATTTAGTTCACCTCAAGTTTATCCTAAGTTCACCTAAGACGCTCTCACGAATCGAACACACAAAACCGCATTAAGATCCATCTTACTGTTCAAAAAAACGATAGTTAATCAGCACTTTTTAGTGCTTTATTTCCTCGACTATATATATGAATGTGCGTGAGATATTGCTGTTCCTTTAATCGGTTACTTCGTGCATGACTATGCTTGTCCTTGACAATGATCTACCTCGACAAGCACGAATTGTCATCAGGAGCTTATACACAATACAAACATTGAGCAACTGGGTTGTTTCTTGCTCGTAGCAGATGAGAATATCATATAATCAAGACATCTACATCTGGTGAGCATATATGGTTCCACATTCAGCCAATCTAGACGCATATTCAGTTGATTGAAATACATACGAAATAATCTGTAAATCTAGTGAATTGGTAAATACGATTCAGAAATGACGTACTATTTCCCAACTGCAATCAGATCAAAATCAGAGGCTCTAACCTAACATGGGTTTTACTTCCGAAATCAACACTGTTGGCACTTACAAGCGATCTATAACCAGTCTTAGAGTTGGCTGTTGTGTGGAGTTGGTATGAGTCTTTTTTTTGAGTTCTCATATCAATGTCTGAAGCCTTGAAGCCTCTGCTACTGTGTTCGTGTTGGATCTGTGCATATAATTGCTTTCCAAATGGTATCTGTCATAGGGGGCCATACAACAGAGGGTGCTTTATAGCTAGAAGAACCAAATGAAGCTAACGTTTCTGGCTATATATTCGATTTCGATAGTATCTAGGGTGGTTTCGTCTACAAATCAGGTCACCAAATAATACTAAATCAAATGACGATCTATGTCATCTAATTTTGTTACATAAATTGGCTAAAATTGTCCAGCCAGGGTGTTAATGCTTCTATAGGTCTCCTTCTAGTAAATATCAATGT
>CAXKVY010007213.1:0-21818 GCA_964058915.1 Tetropium fuscum | reverse complement strand
ATACCATTCTTTATTTGTTTCCACCCCCACTCGTTTGAGTCTTTGTTGTTCATTGAATATAGTTTGTCCAGATAACCACTGTTGCACCTGGAGGTAAACTCTTAGTGAATGTTCTCATGCAGCAGTTTTAGTGGGAGGTAGTGCGGCAATGTTGGGTTTGCTTTTGTAAGATGATGATATATAATGCCTGTATCTCAAATCGTTTAAACTAGGCTCTCGTCCTTTCCCATACAAAGCTACAAAGCCATGAGAAACATGTTTCCCGCTTGGGAAATCTTGTCCTGGTGAGCTTGAGAGTCTTTAAAAACCTCCATTACGGGTACCAATTCATTGTTCTTTTGTAGGACTCGTGCGGAAGTGGTATGTGGTGTCACAACCACCCATCGCGTGCAGGAACAATATATAGACTCATATGATTTTGTATGATCGGTGAGGATGGTAAATGGTTTGAGACACTTTTCGTTTACCTGGTTTCATGAAAGAGACATTTTTTATATCAGGACTACATAGGCCAATCAAAATCACCAAAAGGTCGATATAGTCCCCCACCACTTAAATGCTGTTGTGATTATTAGGATATCAGTATCTTCCACTGCTTGCTGTGACTCAATGTTGGCTTAATTTGACTTCTTCATCTTGTTTGTGAAATTTGCAAGAAAACTCTCCTGCGAGACAGTAGGCACCATCGATTCAGTAAATGATATTGCCACAGAATGTTTCGTTTGCGCTCGTCACAATCGTTCTATTCGCTTGGTGCTTTCGCATGCTTCGTCGGGGTAGCCATCGAAAATTACCACTGCATTCTATTTGTAATTTGACTTTACATAGGAAACATAACTACTGCAGATTTCCGCATATGTCTAGTCGGTGTATTTGGCCCGGTGCCATTTGACCCGCTGTGTTTTGTTTGTGACGGGGTGGGGTCTCGAGAGTGAAGCTTTCGTCATTGTATACCTCTGTCGTTGGGCTAGCAATCGAAAAGACCGTTTCCAAACCGTTGCACTAATTATAAAATCATTTAGGAAGGCCGGAAGAAAATTAATAAAGAGGAAAGACGTACAAGACGGAATTATGTTTGCCCATAATTTAAATACTTACAATGTGATTTTGAAAATACCTTTTTTAGGACTGGAGATAGTAGTTTACATTGTGTTTAGTACTATAAAACTAGGAGGAATTTACTAAATGAGCTTTTAATATTAAATTTTGTTTTGAAGTTGTATGGATTTTTAAAGTTTTAAGGGTAAAAAATGTATGGGTTTTTGAAAGACAATAAAATACGACAATTTTCAACTAGCGTTTGAGTCAAAACGGTTTGTCCTAAAAAAAATTTAGAGGATGTAATTCGAAGAAAAAATGTACTTTCATTTTGAAGAAATGTGTTTTTTCCGAAAAGATGATTGTGTGTGATTTATAATCAAAATACTGCAAAGATTACACTTATTTACATTTTTTTACATTTTTTTTCAATGTTGCGCCACAAAATTTTGTTAGGAAACTTCAGAATCGGATTCAGCACTCCAAAAAAACATGGAGAAAATCAAAAGGATGGAGAAAATCAAAACTACCCCAAAACTTTCCCACGAGGTGCCTTTATAAGCACAAATGTATTGTATTAGTAGTGAACACCATAATAATTAAAAGGTGAAAAGTTGCCATTGTTCCGACACATGCAAAAAAATATTCAAGGTCAAAGTTCTCAAATATGAGTTTTTTGCATTTTCAGCCGAATGGTAGGATTTATTATAAAAATGGGTTAGACAAAAATTGTAGAACATGCAATTAGGTATAAAAAATGATACATTTACATTTTACAGAAAATGTTAGTTACATTTTTTCCCTGAGAATCACCATTTCTATGATACAGCTATACAAAAAGTGGGAAATGGAATTTTCGCGAATGTCTTATTCAAATAAAATAATGACGTCTATTTTTCGCGTCTTGCCATTTTGGATACCACGTAACATTTGAGGTGGAATTTAGGATTATTTTAGCGAGTTTACCATTATTATTTAGTACATACAGCTTATTTAAGATAAATTAGATGAGCGAGAGATTACAGTTATAACTTCTCAGCACGTAGTTACAAAATGGACAACAGAACAAAAAGATCTAAACAGCCACATGTAATTGTGCCACTAATAGCAACAATAGTCGTTAAATAAAATAATTGCGCTGCATTTACCACGGTTCAGCTCTTATTGTTGTTTAATAGTTTAATTTGACAGCATAAGACGATTCGGTCGATTCGTATGCTACAAAAAAATACATTTGCCGTCTTACAGACTAATTCGACCATCCATATCCGCATCTTATTTATTTATTTGGGGGTGTATTTGGTCTTGCAATATTCCCCGTAATTCCAATTAGTTTCAGGGATGTCTTTCAGGGATCAAGAATGAGCTGGCATCAGGGGAATAATTATCTTAGATCCTACTCAGCAGCTTCTGAAAAAATATTGCATAAACGCTAACTTAACGTAACTTTTATGACTACTACAATTGCGGATCTCCTGAGGTAAGCCTTGAAAAAGTGTAACCAGTAATTTTGTTACTCATTATTTATATTTTATTGATTTACTGAGAACATACATTCATAGATTTAATATAACCTCATCCATACAGATTATTATTTTACATTAGCATTATAAACACAGCTCCAAAATTCTTGGACCCCTCCGTATAAAATTAATTCTAATATGTTTTTTGTGCATTTTCGCGTCGTTATTGCAGTCTCTCTCATCTTTTATCAACAGTAGAGCCAAGCTAGAACAAGCGCTTTTTTATCAGATAAATTTCTATTTGTAACAAAAAACTTTCATGAAAAATGTCAGTTTTTCAAGCAAAATTACTCAAAATTTTACCAATAATTTTGAGTTAAAAAGAAATTTATCCATAAAAGAAAAGCCAGTGGTTTTTGGCAAGATAAACACGACAGAATATCTCAACGAACAACAATAATTATCTTTATTTATACAATTATTTCAAGAAACATTTATTAAAAACACAGTCGTTATAAATTGTTTGGTTTAGTGTACTGATTTAAATATTTTCTTCTCTAATTTCCACACCTGTGGAATATTCGGCCAGTTATATCTGGCCAAATATGAAGTTGAATAAACAAACGTCCTAGTACTTGTGACAACTGATTCATTTAGAGAAGATTTTATCCTTGAAACTAGATTTACTACACAAGAGTTCTTATATGGTATTTCAAAGACGAATATTAAAATATGGCTCAACTATTTACTGGATACACCACTCTATCGAAAATATAACATCACTGTGAACGATGCGTTCTTTGACAATCGTTCATCTTCGTAAAAGGATGAGGACAGTGCCAGGTATATGGAGCGTCGTCGACTTAGCAAACATTTTGTAGATTACAATCTTTAGAAGAATATAACCAATCTAACATACAAAACCGAGAAACAGACTAATCCTGAGCAGATGATGACAGTGGTCCAGGAAAGATTATTTTGGGTAGAGGATGCCATTTTAAACACGGCTCCTGGTCAGTTCAGTCGTCCATTAGCGTCAGCTTTTGATGAGGATGCGGAGGAATTATCCTTCCCCTCTATTTATTATGGACAGCTACGTCAGTTCCAAGGTCATGCAACACCTTTTTCTATTGCAACAAGTGACATTCGAGGGCGTGATCGGCGTGGTGTCAAATCAGATCAAATATTATACATGGCAGCGAAACGTGTCATTCACAGTTTCAATGTTATGTTTAGATCTAATTTGCATAATGATGTTCACATTACGCGCTCGCAGTTAGAAGATCGTATATTTATTGCAATGGATAGAAATGAATCGCTCTTAAAACAGATTCTAAATTCTGTTCATTTTGTACAGCTGGCTATGACAGACAATTGTTTCTGTCAGAACTAAACTGACAACCGTTAGTTTACAATTTGTCACATTTGAGCGCGTTTATCATAACTTTAAAAAATATGATTAAGTTAAAAAATATGGATTTCTCTGCGAGAGTCGTTGCTTTTGTGCAGGATGGTAGGTCACAATATTATGTGGCCAGAGCGTTGGGAATTTCAAGCTGCAAGTTCAAAGGGCAAAACGGTTTCGTGAGTTTGGTGTATTCACAAGAAAAATAATTGTGGTCAAAAAAAATCTACGTGAGCGTAAGTGAGCGAGATAATCGCTTTATAACGCTAAATGTTTTGCGGGATAGAAGAATTACTTCTGTGCAAATGAAAAACCAATTAAAGGAGGTGGCGCAAGGTTAAGTGAGCGATAGAACAATAAGAAGGTGGCTTTTTGATATTGGACTACGAGCAAGGCAACCTGCAACGGGTCCAGAATTATTACAAAACCATCGGGTTGAACGCCTTAGATATACTAGGGAACACATTCATCGGAGACGATTTTATGTTGATGCATGATAATACCCGGCCGCATGTTGCACGAATCGTTAATGAGTATTTAGCCGAGGTTGATATCCCAACAGATTACAGCAGCTTAGTGAAGTTTTAATTGAAGAATGGCAGCAAATAGACCAAGGTTACATTCAAAACCTAATTGAGGGCATGCCAAGATGAATTTCAGCAGTTATTCGTGGACGTGTGGGAAACACGTACTAAGTCGATTAGGTTTTACAGTTTATTGTCAGGTCGTTTTCGTTATGGTTAAATTTTTAAATTGTCATGGATGTAAATGTAAAATGTAACGTTTTTCTAAAACCCTTGTATCTTTAACAAAAAAAATAAAATGTAAGGAATATATGTTACTTGATAACAAAAGAAGAAATTATAAGGTGTAACAGGTTGGCCACTACATATATTGTTTTAAAGTCAGAGTAAAAAGGCACTTTTTCTGTCACCCTGTATAATATGGACATTTACGTAGTTTTTTTAAATTTAAATCCTCTGTGAGATTCTTCATACATTTAGCTACTAGATGAAATAAAAATAGTCAAATCGGACTTAAATTAACATAGTTATTGATAAGCAAACTTCATCAATATTTATATCATATGATATATTTATATGGTGTATATCTCAAACCGATCTCCAGACGTTTCCATCTGTCATTTTTTTCTTAAAATGGTAAATATCTCCGAAACCTGAGGGTGTAGCCTAGGATTTAGCCTAGGGTTTAGCCTAGGATTTAGCCTAACACATGTTTTTGACTAAAAAGTTTGCGCTCTTTCCGAATTTTGAAAAATATATAGGGTATTCCCTTTAAAATAAGAAAGTTAGTTGCTGTCCAGAAGATATGGAACACCCTGTACATTCACCGATATTATCTAAAATCAACAAAAAAAAAATTAATGTTTTACTACAAATCTCAAATTATGGGCCCTGTGCCTGTGATTAGGGCGTGACGATTTTTATATTGGCAGGTAGTCGGTAGCTTTCGATGGCAGACCGATGATGAAACCAAATTTACCTGTACTAATTTACGACTACAGAGAAAATGTGAAAATCGGGTTTCTTGACCCCATACTTACATATGCAGCAAACGGCTAGTAGTCTGGCAGCACTGTCGGGGGGCTCGCACTCGGGGAAGAAGGGTTTCATGACATACTGACTGAATGTCAACGCCACAATGGCCTGAGAACAGGGCCTGACAATCATGCATTCGATCCATAATCTGATGAAGGCCACGAACGGCCCGAAAGTCTCCATAATGTAGGCGTAATCGGCACCGCTTTTCCGGATCATCGTTCCCAGTTCCGCATAACAATATGCCCCCACCTAGAAGAAAGCGGCATAGCTTTAGGAAAGAGAGCGTATAATGGGATTTTGTCTAGACCGAATGTTCACCTGGCAAATCGATGATTTGATGGAACACGGAAATGGAGAGTGAGGAGTTTTGTTCCAAAGCTAGATATACTAGCTTCGGTTTTGTTCCACAAACAGTATACAAAACTTCTTACTTAACAACAAATTTTGCCGTTATTTTTTTAAATTTTATTGTTTACCGTTTCCACCACACCTATATATTGATACTAGACCAGGACTGAAGCCTTTGAAAATGTTAAAGAGTGAAATAAAATAATAGTAGAATAAAACCCATTGGAGAAGGAAGATAATAGATATAATGAAAATGAAAGGAAAAATAATTTACAGGGGATCTGAGGTCGGGAAGTGGATGGGGGTGAGTTTTTAAGGGTAAAAAACGGTTTATCTCGATTTCCGGCAA
This sequence comes from Tetropium fuscum, assembly GCA_964058915.1. NCBI lineage: Eukaryota > Metazoa > Arthropoda > Insecta > Coleoptera > Cerambycidae > Tetropium > Tetropium fuscum. The sequence goes on along the minus strand of CAXKVY010007213.1, from coordinate 15,653 downwards.
AACTACAAGTCCTATGGAAAAAACTTAAATGGCAAAGTTGTATGTAATTAAAAGATCTACAACTTTTGTATTTACACTATTTTCACATAACCTCAAAATGTATGTGAAAAATTCAAATAACCAAGTTTTTGGTTTTTAATTTCTATCTTTTACGAAACAATTTTTTTTTTAGAAATTTGGTGAAAACTTACCTTTTTATGTCCCAAACATACTGTAATTTTTTTGATTTAAAATATTTATTTTTTCACCTTATTTTGACTTAATATCGAAGAAGCACCCTAATTTTCAATCGAAAATTCTCTCGTCAAAATATCTGCTGTTTTAAAAAAGTCGGTTTTTGTTCGTTGAAATCTCTACTTCCTGATGGTGTAAAAAAAATTTACAGTACTATGGTTAATGTTCTCAGAAAATGCAAAGAAACGAAAAAACTCGTATCCGAAAATTGTTATCTAACTTTTAACTTTTATCATAACTTTAAATTTTTATCTAACGAGAAAAACAAGGAGAAAATAATAAAAACGTTAATGAAAAGATTAGAGTCACAAGGATTTTCCTGTAAACAAGCAGAAGAAGATGGTGATGCTGACATAATTAAGACCTCGATAGAAATTGCCAGAGATACTAATAAAGCTGCCATTGTTGTGGGTCAAGATATTGATGTTTTGGTCCTTTTGAATCAATTAAATTCAAATAATCAGGACATAATTTCGCGAGCCAGGTTCTTGAAATGTAAAAGATCTATTTTTCACGTCTAATAGATTCAAATATGAATCATTCAAAAATATCGTTCCATTTCTGCATTCTTTTCTGGTTGCGATAAATCGGGAAGGTTTGTCGGATCTAATGATGAGGAAAGGCCATCAAAGAGACAAAAACTAATGGATAAGTGATTAGAATTCAAGATAAGGTATTTAGATTAATGTATTTAAAAATATTATAATAAATAACGTAATCAGCATAAAGTATGTAAATTCAATAGTACGATTTACTTGTATATTTACATATTATGAGATTTTCTATGACATAAATGTAATTAAAATTTAATAAATCAACTTTTTTACTGAAAAAAATTGCAGCAGTCACATTTTTAGATGAAATCCCCTTTAAATCTTTAATATTTAAAACTATTTTCGCATGTTCTTTGCAATCTCTATGTTTTATGGATTTGTAATTTTTTTGTTTATCAATGTAACATGGAATCTTAAGTTTTTCGAGTAATTAGTGTAGATTATAGTAAGTGTAAATTTTAATAAATAGCTCAAAATTGTACATAATGATTAAAAAAAAATTCGTTTTTTTCGTTTCTTTGAATTTTCTGAGAACATTTTTTTTTAAAAGCAAATATTTTGACGCGAGGATTTTCGATTGAAAATTATGGTGCTTTTTCGGTATTAAGTCAAAATAAAGTGAAAAAATTAATATTTTAAATCAAAAAAATTACAGTGTTTGGGGCATAAAAAGGTGTTTTCACCAAATTTCCTCAAAAAAAAAAATTTTTTGTAAAAGAAATAAAAAAAAACAAAATTTGCCATGCGACCATAAAAAATGGGGGTTCCTATTTAAAACACATAAGTCACCCCTTCCCCCTGCCAAGGGGTGAGGACTTGGGGGTGGATATTGTGTCTAAATGTTTTTTTTTGCAATTTGCTAATCTAAAAAAAAAGCGAAATCCTCGCGTAAAAGAAAAGATCCTCGCGTCCCGGGCGAGGGGGTGGGGGATGTTATATCTAAAAAAACACCTCGCCAATTAGTTTTATATTTTTTTTTTTTAACATCAAGACAGGAGGTTCTCAAAATATGGTCCATTAACCTCCATACACTAAAAGAATCGATTTTCAAACTTATTACAAAAGCAATTTAAAAAAGCTACAAGCCGAAATAAAAAAAAGTTCAGACAAAAGATTTTTATTTTTCACCAAAAACCATATGCTGGTGTACCGGGAAATGAGAAGGCTCATCAGTTGGCCAAATTGGGCACTTTAGATACACCTACTGGGCCTGAACCCTTTGTAGGGATCTCCAGAAGCACAGCGGTTCTCTCAATGAAAACGCCCAACAAATGTCTCAGCAATGTTGGATAACTGCCCAGGCATGAGGCAGGGTAAAGAATTCAATATCTGGTCCCGACGCGACGCTGGGAGGACTAGACATCTGCTGGAATATGTGACCATAAAAAATGGGGTTTCCTGTTTAATAAACAAAAGTCACCCCCCCCCCCTGCCAAGAGGTGAGGAGTTGGGGGTGGATATTATCTCCAATTAATATCTTCTTATTTCTTTGTTATATTGATTTATTTTTGGAGGGCTTATCGTGGATTTATTGCTACCATAATAAAACGATTGATTATATTGCTTCACGTTTCAGTCCCTTTTTTGGGCCTTTTTCAAAAGAGGATTTTGTTAATAACATATTTGACAAGAATGACAGTTTTAATTAATTTTTAAGGTTACTAGACTGTTCGATTAGTATAATAGGGAAGAACAGTCAAGAAACCCTACAAACTTGGCTGTTTTATAGGACTATTTTATAGGCAATTTTTTTAGGACTTCTTGACCATCATATTCGTGAGCAGCGACCCCCAAATGCACAAAAGCGTTTTTCCCTAAAAATAAGGATTTAAATTTGTTTTATGTCTTCCTGAATCCAAGCCAAAAAAACGCATCTCAATCCATCCGTTCGGAAATATTTCGTAGCTTTTTGTGTTAGTTTGTCTCACCTTATTAAATATTTGGTACGTACTGTTTGTGACATAGAAATATGAGACATAAAAACCCGAACAAAAAACTCTCATTATATCGATAAAAGGAGCCGCATATCCCTACGTACACCGCATTTTTAACAGCGTTGTCAAGTATAACCGATTTCCAAGAATTTAAGGAAACACAAATGTTTTTATATACATCGCCCATCACATTATGACATTGTCATGTAGTATAACAAAATATTGATCATCTTTCGTCATATCATGAAACAATTGGATGTTGAATGTGATGCAGATTAAGAATGTTTCCCATTCAAATATTACGGATCCATTTTACACGTTCCTCGGCCGTGTCACATCGGCATCATTGGCATCATTTGGATTGCTAATACCATCGAACGTTCGAACTCGTGTGGTAAACTGGGGTCAACAATAATTCTTGAAATAGAAGCAATTCAGTTATTCTTTAATTTAGTGTATTAATTTGATGGATCTTGTGTTAAAATTGATTATTTATTAGTATTATATCAAAACATAACAACTTATTGAATGAAAGCGCCATTTTGAATACACCATTTAAATGAAGACACCAGTTCATCATTTTCTGATTTCTTAAATTTTTGAGCAGCCTGTACATGTACATGGTTCACTTACTCCATACCAACCTTATTTTAAATAAAAGTTAAACTTTTTATCAAGACAAGATAAATATAAAACTAGTGAAATTATAAAATGTGGAACATTATATAGGACACTCTTCACAGAGTCGGGTATTAAATATAAAAAGCAAAATATATGCAGCATTTGTTTTTTTTTCCGGTAGCAAGTCGAATGGGACCATAAATGGGACCACTGCCATCTTCGAGCCGTCATCTTGAATATTAATTTTGACAAATATTCGTGATGCGGCCCCAAAATTCCCAAGCCAATGATTTTAAGTCGAATCGAACCATAAATGGGAACCACTCACTGCCACCTTAGAGCCGGCACCTTGAATATTAATTTTGAAAAAATTTTCATGACACGACCTCAAAATTCAAAAGCCAACGATTTTAAGTCGTATCGGACCATAAATGGTATCACCGCCATCTTCGAGCTGCAATCTTGGATATTAATTTTAACTAAAAAGTCTTGATCAGAGATCACACAATTACCGAGATACCGATTTTTGAGTTATTTCTGACCATAAGTGGAAAAACTGTCCCCCATCGTGGAAGCGCCGTCCGCCATCTTGAGTATAATTGATCTGCTACCCCAAAAACCCGTTAGATACAGATTTTGAGTCCTTTCAGATCATAAATCATATGTTACTTAGGTAAGGTTGGGTATTCCTTATTTACAAAAAAATAGAGAAATAGTTTTTTGACGGTCGTTGATAAATTGTTTAAATCAAAATATCCCCGACAAATCCTAACATTCTGCCTCAAATTAGGCAAAAGTAGACATGGCCAACAAAATAATTTGTTTTTAAAATACTGCCACACAACCACTTGTGGTTCTCATACCAACAAATGTTAATATGTCGTGAAAATGTCTCATTGTGGGCGCCAATTGTGAGTATCCTTTGAAAAATTTCATATTTCGATGTTACAAACTATACAAGTATCTAACTGTTTGGAGAACCACCCGGATCCTGCATTCTATAGAAACATACTTTCCAATGCAATCAATACGCATCGTGCACGTGTCGTCCTTTGGATCTTCATAATTATCACTACTTGCATTTGGTAATTCCATTCGAATGTGGGATTATATGACCGCAAAGTGCAATTCTCCGCATCCGCTCGCGTGCACGCAACCGGTGAAAAATGTGATGCAACAATAAAGCCGAGTGGTCTCATGCGGAATTTGAGATACCGGTTGCTGACGACCGGTAGCCGTTGAAAATCATTACCGTACAGTCCGAATAAATGCCAATGGGGCCTCTCGTGCATGTGGCCGGAGTGAGGAGAGACGCGCGATTTAAGGATAATGACAGTACCGTTTTTCTTCATCTGCGAATTGTGCCGGGCTGGATGTTCGTCTGGAGGTCAATCATAACCATCGGCCAGGAAGGAAACCATTAGAGTGATCTAATAGAGTTACTTATCAGTAGTAATGACTAATGATGTGACTTGAGCACGATATACGTAAAAAATAATTCCCAGGATACCTAAAATGATATTGAAAAAATACTGTAATGCTACAGATTTTACGTAAAAACAACCATTATCACAGTATACTCCAGGAAAACACAGGGTAGCCGTGCATCCGTTTCGCCACCACCTCAGATGTAGGCTGCAAGGCGCGTTTCTTTTACGTGATTTGCCCAGTATGCGTAATCCATAATTTTGCTTATTTTATCAACTTCTACAGCTGATCCCATACTCGTTCACTGTCTCCTCTTTCACGTCTTTTATAAAAGTGAAGAAGAAATGTCCAAGTCTAATTTTATAAAATATCTTTTCACTTAGAAATAATCTTAAGATGCTTATATAACATCTATACAGCTAAAGGGTCCAATTATATATATATATATATATATATATATATATATATATATATATATATATATATATATATATATATATATATATATATATATATATATATATATATATATATATATATATATATATATATATATATATATATATATATATATATATATATATATATATATATATATATATATATATATATATATATATATATATATATATATATATATATATATATATATATATATATATATATATATATATATATATATATATATATATATATATATATATATATATATATATATATATATATATATATATAATTGGACCCTTTAGCTGTATAGATGTTATATAAGCATCTTAAGATTATTTCTAAGTGAAAAGATATTTTATAAAATTAGACAGACATATGTCCACACAACGCGTATGATCTGGTCTCTAAACAACCTTGCCCACCATTCAATTATTATTAAAAGAAATATTACCACAAACTACACTACCGACAAAATAATCGATTCACTCAAAATATTGATGAGGTTTGCTTATCAATAACTTTGTTAATTTAAGTCCGATTTGATTATTTTTTTTCATCTAGTAGATAAATATATGAGGAATCTCACAGATTTTAAAAAACTAGGCAGTTGTTCATATTATACAGGGTGACACAAAAAGTGCCTTTTTACTCTAACTTTAAAACAATAAACTTTTTAAAACATTAAACTATTTTTTTCTAGAGATACAAGGGTTTTAGAAAATGTTACATTTTACATTTATTTCTATAACAATTTTAAAAATTTAACCATAACGAAAACGAACTGAAAATAAACTGAAAAACCTAATCAACTTAGTACGAAGTGTTTCCCCCACGTACACGAATAACTAGGTTTCGAATGTAACCCTGGTCGATTTGCTGCCATTCTTCAATTAAAACTTCACTAATCTGCTGTACATTTACAGGAGCTGGTACACGAGTTTGTACTATCCTTCCAAGAGCGTTACAAACATGTTCAATTGGGTTTAGGTCTGTGCTTCGAGGAGGCCAATTAATTACTGGGATATCAACCTCGGCTAAATACTCATTAACGATTCATGCAACATGCGGCCGGGCATTTTCATGCATCAACATAAAATCGTCTCCGATGAACGGCGTAAAAGCAACATATGGTTCTAAAACGTCTCTTATATACCTATCTGCTGCCATAGCTCCCCTATTCACTATGACTAAATCCGTCTGGGCTTCCATACTCACGCCACCCCAAGACAAAACCTTGAAACCAAACCACCAAACTCACGAAATCGTTTGACAGCTGTTTGAACTTTGCATCTTGAAATTCCCAACGTCCTGGCCACATAATATTGTGACCTACCATCCTGCCCCTCTCGCAGAGTCGGTTGCAGAAAAATCCATCGAAAACTAATCGTATTTTTTAAACTAATGATAAACGGGCTCAAATGTGACAAATTGTAGACTAACGGTTGTCAGTTTAGTTCTGAACGAAATAATTGTCTGTCATATCCAGCTGTCCAAAATCATTCCAGAAATCATTCCTTGTTCAAGTTTGTTATTACCATAGAAATAAATGTAAAATGTAACGTTTTTCTAAAACCCTTGTATCTTTACCAAAAAAAAAAAGTTATTGTAACAAATAAAAAAAGAAAATGTAAGGAATAGGTGTATCATGATAACAAAATAAGAAATTATAAGTGTAACGGGTTAGCCACTCCATATATTGTTTTGTAATTAGAAGGCACTTTTTGTGTCAGGTAAAGAAAGAGTTATACAATTATTTTTAATTATATTATATTACAATAACAGTATTTTGTTACGAGAAGCTAAAGTTTTGTTTTAGATGGTCCAATATTTATTATTTTGTCCTTCTTGACATCAATATTAAAAATCTATTTAATAAATTAAAAATATATTATAAATATATTAGAGTTATATAATTGTTTATGCAACACTGGTATAAAACTTTTATAAAACAATTTATTTTTACAACTACTATGCCGAGTCATTTAATCGAAAACTCGTTTAGGTATAATATAGTTATATAAGAGTTTTTTAGCGATTTTATAATTTTGCTGCAGATACGTTTCCATGATACCCGTCATAAAATAATTTTTTCTCAGGTAGTTTAAAAGTCTCAAAACGTATCTCTGTGGAAGCTTGTACGAGTATTATATTATGACTACTTTAAATTTCTAAAATATCATAATAATAAAACTATTAAGTCTTGTTCAAGTTATTATGTGTTGTTAGTTGTTATTGAATTGCAAATTCTATTAATAGTTATTATTATGTAATAACATGATGTTATACATGGTTTTCAAACTTCAGTCGACACTATCGCTAACTTCTACAAAATCAATTAAATAGGCAAGCTAGTAGTATTTTTCCCACTGAATATGATAGTGAAAATAAGCAAAAAATCGACCATCGCGTTTGCGGGTTATGTCAAAAAGTTCCATTTTTTAAATGGCACAATTAGTAAGCAATTTTCTCAATCTATAGGAAACTGAATTCTGAACAAAAATTGTCATGTGATATTTTATCTTAAAGTCAAAAATGATAAATCAATTGATGTTTCTTCATGCAGGATGTGTTAGTTATGACTACGTTATCATAACTGCCTTACCATAAAGTAGAAAATAAGTGGAATATCCATGATCTGTAATATATATCATGATCTATAATATAGTCGTTTATTTTAAATTATCCTATAAACTAAAAAAAAATTTAAAATAGATGCTTAAAAACATCACCCTCTTGCTCCAAGCATTTTTGAACCCACTTGTAAACGCTCCTAGTTGGCCCTGGCAATGATTCTACCATCAATGTTATTGATAGCATGAGCGATGCTTTGCTGGAGATCCTCAAGGGTATCATATCGCCTCAAATATGCCCAAAAGGAAAAATCCTTGGTTGATTTTGAGTATATCATTTCGTTGTTTACACGTTCTTACGCGCTTACAATACAATTATTAGTATGGCTACTACTTTGGGCTGTGTTACTGGACAAAATAACTGTGCAACTTTGATTAATTCAGTGGATAACACTAACTTTTAGACTTAATTTCTAAGGATCAGATTAAAAGTTTAGCACGACCCACACCGGATTTAAAGTTAAATCAAACGTGTATAAAAAAAAAGAAGGTGGGTCTTTTACTCGATATTTTATTAGAAATATATGTGATCGTAACTAATGGATATGTGGAATTGAATTTGAAACACCGGAAAAATAGACGTATGAATTTTTTGTTTAAGGAATAAGTTGGTATGTTTTATGTTTAAACTATAGTAAATATTGTGTATTGACAGAATTGTGTTAGAAAATATCAAAGGAGGGCAGTTTTTAACTGCTACAGCTAATTAAAGAAAAATTTGGTAAGTAGTTAGTATATTTAGTAAGGTTTTTCTGGGAGAAAAATGGCTCAGCTCCTCAATTTTTTTTCTTCCGCACCCCCAGTGCATTAAGGCACGAGCCGCTACTGCCAACCAATAAAATCTTTCATAGATTTCAGTCAAGTTTCAAAGTCAATCAAAAGAATCAACCCTTAGAGAATTTATGGGTTTTTTCTTTTATACCAATATGGAAATGTTCTTAATTATTTTAGGGTGCCAGACCTGTAGATATTCGATATGTGGGAAATTTTAAAATATTGGGAAGCATTTATTTTGTTTTATTATGCAATATTATATGCGTAATGGAACATGTGTATATTATCTGTATATAAGACCTTCATAAAGAAAAATAAACCAAATTACTGATAAAATAAGGAACGTTTACATTGGCATCTTATGCAATAGGAAGTGGTACACTCGCAAAATGGTATTAATTTAAAATGCTGTAAAATTCTGAAAATTATATATTTCGCGCAGCTATTTTAAAAAATAATTCTTCGGCTTTCACTTTAAGCAAACAAACTCCAAAATAGTCAATGCACATACACAGTGTGTTTAATGTTTATATATTAATGCATTTATATCAATTATATTTTCATACAATTCTGAATATCCCAAAAAAACATACGATAGACTATAGAAAATAATTACATACAATTACAAATAATTACATACTATGTATATTGGCCAAAAATTGTATCGCATAACAAGGGAATATATAAAAATAACAATATTAACATACCAACCTCTCAAAATTATGTTTTACAATCTCTAGATAAACTTTTTCTCACATGTGGACAATTTTATTATTTTCAATGAATGAAAAACATGTTAGTCAGATGTACAAAACATGTACTAACATGTACAAAATCTTCTTGGTCCAATAAGATTGTCATTCTTAATAGTCCAGACTATGTACTATTATTTTATTTAGTATCCTGTATAATCCAGTTGCTAATTTATAATCTGTTGTCGACAACGTTTGTTAATATCAATCGCAGACTTGATTGATTCCGTTTCCAACAGGTCAAGTTCAAGTAGATCTTAAAATTATAAATCTATATATCAACAAAACAATTTCTTAGATATTTAAATATTTCTGATATTATTGAACTAACGGTCAAATAATGTATTAAACATTTATTATCATGTGTTCTAACTTATTTTTAAAAAATTATCTCTTCTGAATTGCTCGCAGCCAAGGCATTTTTTTCATGGAATGTTGGAAAAATTCAGTTATGAAACAGTGATATATGATAGTGCTAAACAGAGTTTGAGTTGTGGTATGTGGAAGATCCAGTGGTATGGATTATTGCCAATTCGAATATTCAAGTTCAAATATCATATTATCAAAATCGTATCAGTTTTTTAAGTGTGGTATCCGATAGGGGTAAATAATTTAAATTGTTGTGAGCATATCCAAGAGATACTAATTTTTGATCTAATGGTAAGGATAATTGCTAATTGAGATTAGATATTGTAGAAGTAACTGAAATTTCAAATATTATTATATTTATCAAATGATGAAACAATGGTTTGAGAGGGGTATATTATGGTAGTATTAAGTATATTTTAAGTTGTGGTATATGGAGCAGCCATGTATTTTAAGCAATGGTATCGATTATCGCTAGAACTAGCTAGAATGGTATATGATATTTTGGAAATTATATTAGAAATTTAAAAAAAAGCTTATAATAAAGTCATAGTTCATCTTCATCTTCTAGGTAAGTGTATACCTAATGCTTTTATATATAACATGTTCAAATAGAACAAATATAAATAGTAAAATAGGTTTGCGTTTTCTGTAAATGTCAGTTCCGTCAAAAACCAATGTCATAAAATGTCACTGAAGTGTTGAGGTATTAATATTTTAAATTCAAGTATAAATGATCAATAAAACAAATCGTACGTCACTCTGAGGATCCTCAATGAATATGAAAGAACTTCTAAGTGGTTCGTTTGCGTATATATGTCCAGATATGCAACTGGTAAGTGTTTTTGATTGAAGATATTTGCTTATTTTGCTTCTTCTTATATATATATATATATATATATATATATATATATATATATATATATATATATATATATATATATATATATATATATATATATATATATATATATATATATATATATATATATACCTATATATATATATATATATATATATATATATATATATATATATATATATATATATATATATATATATATATATATATATATATATATATATATATATATATACAGGGTGGTCCACTTTCGAAAGCGGAAATTGTAGAGGCATACAGAGAACCACAAAATAATATCAGTTTGTATTATAAACTATATTCGAAAAATGCTTCGTTACAAAGATATAAAAGGTGTCAAAATTTTTATCAAAAGTTCCAAATTTATTAATATTTTCAAAACTACTTTAGATATTTAAATGAAATTTGGAACCTTTGAATAGGTAATCTAGATACATATTTTTATGTCATAAATATTATTTTTCGTGGAACAGTGGCGTGCCTACGGACAGATCTTCGGGAAATTTTAATGAAAAAAATAATACGCCATTGTTTTTTAGAAACAAAAACTATTTCTACCATCCTTGTTCAATTTACAACAGAAAAGGGCTCTCTACTTTTTTTCGTTTGATACACCGTTTACCAGTAAAAAATTAAATTACCTAATGATTTCTGAAAAACAATTAAGTAAAAAAAATCGAAAATGAGAAATTTAATTAGTGGCTTTCAACAACAATAACAAAAAGAAAGAAAATTAATGGTAAAATCAAAAAAATTGAGTACTGCGTATTCGTTGGTAGAAAAAAGCATTTTTCAGATTAATACTTACACAACACTCTAATAACAATGTTAACAATAACTCGAAATTGAATTACCTGACACAACAAAGCACTGACAGTAGAAGTCTTTTTTGTTACATGGCCTACTACGACAGTTGCTTAAAGAATTTTAATATTTTACTGGTAAACGGTGTGTCAAATGAAAAAAGTAAAAAGTCTTTTTCTGTTGTAAATTGAACAAGGATTCTAGAAATAGTTTTTGTTTCTAAAAAAAACATTGGCGTATCATTTTTTTCATTAATATTTCCCGAAGATCTGTCCGTTCGCACGCCTCTGGTGCAAGAAAAATAATATTTTTTACGTAAAAATATGTATCTAGATTACCTATTCAAAGGTTCCAAATTTCATTTAAATATATAAAGCAGTTTTAAAAATATTAATAAATTTGGAACTTTTGATAAAAATTTTGACACCCTATATCTTTGTAACGAGTCATTTTTCGAATATAGTTTATAATACAAACTAATATTATTTTGTGGTTCTCTGTCTGCCTCTAAAGTTTCCGCTTTCGAAAGTGGACCACCCTGTATATATTTAAAATAGGGTCTGAAGGCAGAGGGTGCCACCTACGATATGGGGGCAGCAACATTTATGTTAAATATTTTAAGAATGATGTAATTATTAAATCGCAGAGGGATGAGGGTAATGGCCGCGAAAATTCAATACCTTTACATAACCCCTTATATAATCCACCCTTACATAAATTCTGATACACGTATAGTTAAGATTAAAATTGTCTCGTATTCTTTACGATCAGTACTTAAGAAAAATGTAAGGAGTAGGCTTACCATGGAGAAAATTCCGGACACCGTCCACACAATGAGCGACACATTAACACTACCGGTGTTCTTCAGCACCCCCGATGGCGACACAAATATTCCCGAACCGATGATGCTGCCGACGATGACGGTGATCCCGTTTAACAGGGTCATCTTGGGCTTGAGGGTGATCTCCTCGTCGGGTTTGCTGTCGCCCTCCATGGCTCGCGCTGTTCTGCAGGAGGCAACCACGTTTAACTCGTTGAAGGAAAGACGGTACGCCGGTCGACGGCGTCTACCCCGCGCTCGTTCGTGGTTGGAGGATGCAGACCGATCAATAGCTGGACCATTCTGACTACTCCTCGACCCTACTACGTGAACTTTTGGCAAAGGCGTCACGTCGCGTCGCAAGGAGTTGTACAATCGGGGTCCCAACTTATCAATTAGCTACGCCGGCAGAGCTTCTGACAGTTCTAGCTAGATATATGCGCGTTCTCATAGTTCTCTACTGGTTCCCCGTTATTGTTATCGATACTCTGGTAACGCTTTTCGTGAATAGAATTTTAGTAAAATTAGTCTCTAGAAATGTCGGTAATAATAATATTTAAAAGCAGGTTCAAAAGAGAGTTTGAATAAAAATTTATAAAATATTCTTGTGTTAATTTTCCATTTTCTAATTTAACTTTACAACCGTTTAACTGTACGGGGTCAGCATAATTTTATGCCTCCATCAACTCTTGCTCACATGCATTGTAACCTAAAATCGACGTATGAGATCACGGAAGTTGTATCGGTTATTAGTAGCAAGTCGGCAAGAACCGTAATAATTAGTAATTACAATGCAAAAAAATAGTGAATGTACAGAATTTGATACGTTAATCATAACGTGCCCGTATCCTCAGGACAGTATTCTAATTAATAATGTATTGTCACCCGTAATTTATGTGATTATGTGATGTGATTGCACTTATTTGCATGGTGTCATTCTAATTTAATTTTCACGCAGTTCCAGGTGGCTTGCAGAGGTGAAATTTCACTGTTTGCTTGCGTTTAGCGTTCGCAGGTGCTTCCACTATTATTATTAAATTCTGCGTTGCCGTCGTAATATTCAAAATATGTATAAAATGTATTCGTAGGTATATCGATTATTAGTTATATCGATATTTAGTTTTTTAATAATAAATTAGTCCGTAGGCGACAAATAATAGTCGAGTAGTTGAGATAATAGTCAACTATTGTTGAGACAAGTATTGTTAGGACCATGTTATTTTAGAATCTTGGGCAAAATTTCTGCAGTGCCATTTAAACAAAAACAAATGGTAAATATTTTATTTTTTTGGTTCAAAAGTGGAGCAATGGACTTTTATAAAATCGCCAGTTTATAAAATCTTATATAATGCATGTCTTAGATTATGTGGAGCAAAGAAGGGACTGCTATAATATGATAAAGATTTCTCCAACGATCATCTGTATATAGAAAGCAATGTTGTTTACACAAAATTACACAAAAATATTGTTCTAAGATAAGTTAACTTAAATCACATTACATTATAGTACAAGGAAGCTATTCCTTAAATATGGCCCGTCCTTTTGTAAACGCCTTATATAATATCACTGATGTGGTTTTCCACAAACACCAAAACACTGAACACTATAATCGACGCGCGTTTTGCCAACCAAGTTGGCATCATAGGGAGATGAAACGCGCGTCGGGAATAGTGTTCAGTGTTTTGGTCGTGTGGAAAACCACGTCAGTGTCACGTCAAACGTTCCACCCCTCGTCAGGACCTTGTATAATACAAAAATTAGTAAACATAAGTAGGTCCTGGTATTTGGTATATAAATATATAATTATAACCCGGTCAAAATAGCTCAAAAAATGGGGGTAAGCTTTAAAAAATTCGCATACCTACCTAGAGTTGAAAATTGGTACGAATTAATTGAATTTGGCCAGTTCACAAACTATCCAGAGTACCTATTTGAATTAAGTGTGAACTTAATATTGCTAGTAACACATAATAACCAACTCGTTGGTTAGTATATAAACTAACCAATCCTCTTTGGTTAATTTAGTTACATTTAGTGATAGTAAAATAATTATTGGTAAAAAATAAAATTTATATATAGGTACAATATAACATTGCCATTACCCATTACTACTTAATAATAGGTTAAAAAAAATCTAATTCCCTAATTCTTTGTATAGTATAGAAAAGATATCAGAATCGGTGACTTCAACGGCCCATTAGCTCAGTTGGTTAGAGCGTCGTGCTAATAACGCGAAGGTCGCGGGTTCGATCCCCTCATGGGCCATCGTTTTTTTAGCGATAACAAATCAGATAACTGCCATTAGTGCAAGATGATGCACGTTTTTAGCCACAAATAATTATGTATCAAAGTTTAGAAGAAATAAAGTCTTTGAAACTGCCTTATGACCGAGTACACATTTGCATGAAAATATGTTAATATAAATCAGGCTTAAACGGAATTCAGGATTAACACATACGATGCACTCGACCATTAGACATCAATAATTGCTCCCGGCACTAGGATGCCGGACAGGTCTGACCTCTAGCTCTGCCTCTAGTGTCTTGTGAATGTTTTGTGTTTCTCCTTTCATGAGACGGTTTCTGACACGAGAACTCCAGATATGCAACCAGAAATACACCTCAGGTCACTGCTGGTTTCTGATTTTTCTGAATAATGAATATAATTTATATTTTTACCTAGTTTATTAGCACTTTAGTAGTTAGTCATTTTTTAAGTGAAAATGCAAATTAATTCCAATAAATGTGTAAAGGATTATTTTAATGGCACTTTTTAGTGAGTTGCCGTTGTTTCAATTAGAGAGACGAGTATACTTTTATATAAAAATTATTTTTTCACTTATAAAACGGTTTTCAATTATTTTAATAGTTGCTTTTGACATTATTTGTAGATAGGCACAGTGTTTATTCTACACAGTAACGCCTGATATGACCATCTGTAGCACAAGTTTGACTCAATTGTTGTGTCAATCCTTTTGCGTCGTCACATAATACCTATTGGCCAGGAATTTTTGAAATTTTCCCAATCTTTTGTAGTCGCCTTAAATGGCCAATAATCTCTACCTCTCCGACCAATATATACTAGTCTGGTCAATTAGCAGGACAGTGGAATCGGACAATCGTTTGTACATCCGCTGGAGATCCAAGACATGTAGATAGAAACTACGTCCAGTAAATAGAGACACTGGACTTTGTCTGCATATTTTAAATCACGTATCTCCGTGAATGCAGTAATTCATTTGAAAATAAATTATTAAAAAATCATTGATTTCTAAACATAATCCACGCAAAAGTTAAAAAAATCGTGGAAACCAGAAACAGGGGTGTCCCGGATTTTTGATGGTAACCATACATTGCTACTGTCATATAGAATATATAGTGCGAAGAGCTTCCAAAAATTCAGAACATAC
>CAXKVY010007212.1:0-13834 GCA_964058915.1 Tetropium fuscum | reverse complement strand
CCATCTAACCTAGTCTTAAGTATGCCAAACAGATGCCGGGAAGTTTATAATAACAGAGGAGGGCCTAGTCAATATTACACTACCTCTTCCAGCTAAAATTTATATTAATTATTCTAATAAAATTAAGATAGGAACTTGCAAAGCATTTTCCTCTATCTGAGACGTTTGCGAGATATTTTAGATCAAATTTCAGAATTTCGATTACCAAAGGTAATCCGGTGGTGACTTGATTGTTACAATACTTAGCCCACCAGGCTATTAGTTACTACGCAGGTTTTTTAAATGTTTTATATATATATAAGGATTTACCGTGTAATTACAACGAAGTTGTACTTGTCTTTCCAATTGTTGTTGTATCCTTTGTATCCTCATATTTTTCTTCTTTCTATCGGGCTGCATTGCACTGATGAGGGGCAATTATCCCCAAACAACGTTGTTTGCAGTTGCATCGTTGTCCCACTTTTTCTAGTAACTTAATAAATAAATTGAAATTGGTAGTTTTAGAATTTCCATGTGAGAAAATGTATTACGCTCAGGTAAATACGATTACCTATGGATTCGTACCTGGCGTTTATTTCGAGAATTGTACACATTTGCAACCGGCCTGACATTAAACTTTATCCATATATTCATGTGTATTCATAGACCCATTTTCGCGATTGAAAGCGACATTTCCATGCGGAACAATAACCTCCGCGAGCAAGCATCATACTCGTGCTTATACATTATATACTGCTAAGTATCAAAATTCCCCAGCCGACGGGAACGGTTTACGGCAATATATTCAAACTTCCATTATACCTATTGTAATAAAAGCTTAGTGGAGTTAAATAGGCGTTGTGGATTCTTTCGTCTGCTTTATAAATGTGTCCTTTTAACTTTCTTGTTGGTAAGCTGCATTTATTTAAATCGGTCTACGTTGTATAGAAGTACCTAATATATTAATTACAAAGCTGAATTATTAATATATATATATATATATATATATATATATATATATATATATATATATATATATATATATATATATATATATATATATATATATATATATATATATATTTTGTGAAAAGTAATCTTGGGTTACTTTTCACAAAATAAATATGAATAGCAAAGAATTTCAAAGCTAATATATATATATATATATATATATATATATATATATATATATATATATATATATATATATATATATATATATATATATATATATATATATATATATATATATATATATATATATATATATATATATATATATATATATATATATATATATATATATATATATATATATATATATATATATATATATATATATATTATATAATAATATATATATATTATTAATAAAGAACAAAATTATAAAACACGCCTAATAATGGAATCAATTTATATTCAAAAAAATCCTAATGCATGTAATAACAAGAAAGATACAGAACATCTTTCTACAATCTACAATCTGTTAATATAAAAGTATTAAATAAATTAACAAAAAACATTCTCTCTATATATAAACTTATATACGTACATACATACCTACTTACTATAAATATACATCTACATAATATTAACATAACCAAAATTAGAATAATAATGAAATATAAAATAGCTTAAGTTCGTAGGGTTTCTTGGCTGTTCTTCCCTATGATACTAATCGAACAGTCTAGTAACCTTAAAAATTAATTAAAACTGTCATATTTACCTGTGTCAAATATGTCACAAAATAAAATACTCTTTTGAAAAAGGCCCAAGAAAGGGACCGAAACGTCAAGTAACCTAATCAGTCGTTTTATTGCTACTATCCCAAGATAAACCCTCCAAAAAAAATATATAAAGATAGCAAAGAAATTAGAAGATATATATATATATATATATATATATATATATATATATATATATATATATATATATATATATATATATATATATATATATATATATATATATATATATATATATATATATATATATATATATATATATATATATATATATATATATATATATATATATATATATATATATATATATATATATATATATATATATATATATATATATATATATATATATATATATATATATATATATATATATATATTCTATCGAAAAATTTTAGTCTTTAATTCACATACAAAACATTTTATGCGATGTTAACCATCCATCCGTCTATGTTCGTTTGCGAAAATGCCAATGCCCAACAGTTTCTCGGGTTGGTCACGTACTTCACAAATAATAGCCAACTGTTAAAAATATGGTGCAGTTTGGGATAAAACATCAAATCATTTGGGAGTTCGGTGCTCACCTTTTAAGTAAGTGAAGATATTCAATATTATGCAATTATCCATAATCGAAGCTTAAGTGCGCATATGGATAATCGAAGCGAGTGCTTAAATGTCAAATTCGTAATAAAATTGGTTTATAACAAACTCTCAAGTCTCAAGTGCGAATAACGGGAGAATATTTTCAAGCTGTGATATTAAACTCAGCGAGAAAGAACCAGCCACATTTTACAATTCTGAGGTGTTAAGGAAATATGGACAAATCACATTAAGAACGTCTCCAGCATTTTGTCCAGAGTCCACTTTTGGTTAATTTGAATCAAGTAGATACCTATCTTATTCAAACCATTGAAATGTCTCCATCTCCATTCTTCTCGAAAATGGTCACTCGGAGAGACTTCCAAGGCTTATAGACTTAAAAATGCTGATATTACTAGGATACAAATAGATATGACATTTTTTGGTAATAAAATTATACACAACTCTCAAAATGTCCATCTGTCTCAATGTAAGATCTGACAAAAAAAGTTTTTGGTTAAAGGAAAATGTTTTTGAACTACATCCACTAAAGGCAGTGGGACCCCGAATCATCAAGAATAGCATAGCTTAAGGTGGTGTTCAGCCAAACGGACAAAACAAAAATACAACAAAAATTTGTGTCGAAAAAAAATTATCTGCAACATTTTACGAACATTTTGAAAGCTTAAGCAAGTTGGCTGATGCACTTTACAATCCATGTTCGATTCCCACTCGGAATGTGTATCTCATAATTTTTGGGACAGGATCACAATTTTTTGACAAAATAGGCTTTTTGACAGCTCAAGACTGCGGCAATTTGTTTGTCAAGATAGTGAATGGCAATTTTCCGTTTTCTGGTGAATGATTTATGTGATTTTCGATGTGATTTTCCATTTAGGCGATACCCGCATCGGGTTATGTAAATGTGGTCTCTTGCTATGTTCAGTATAATTTTTCACTTTTCCATTGATGGTAACTTTGAAGGCGAAACCCACATTGAAATATAATAACAGTATTTTGCTCTAAGTTCCAATAGATATATTTTCAACAATAATAGTCAATAAATTTCTACTCAAAATTACCCAAAAAAGAGAGAATAAATAAGCCAGTAATGGTACCAGTAATTGTAATTGTATTACCAGTAATGGTAATACAAATAGTATATTAAAGTATAAGTGGATATTAAGGTCGCTATTACGCCTAAGTGCTCGAAATAGAGCAAGTATTTCAGTATATATATATATATATATATATATATATATATATATATATATATATATATATATATATATATATATATATATATATATATATATATATATATATATATATATATATATATATATATATATATATATATATATATATATATATATATATATATATATATATATATATATATATATATATATATATATATATATATATATATATATATATATATATATATATATATATATATATATATACATGTATATATATATAAACTGCTGTTCAAAATTATCGCACCACGTTAATATTTGCTAAAATTTGAGGTCTCATAACTATTTTACTTTCAGTCCAATTTTGATAATTTTTTTAGAATACTGTAGATAAAACGACTAATTTCAACTTACATATCCAGTCTTTTATTAACTGAGGACGGTTTAGGTATTATACAGGGCTAACTAAAAGGTTGTTATATAACCCTAATTTTAAAACACTCTGTGGAATAATTTCGTAACCAAATTCTTTAAAAATACCAATTTTGAACCAATGCATCTAAAGACATGGACCAAAAAACAAAATGTAGGAAAGGAATGGTTCTTAACAAAAATTGGTATTTTTAAAGAATTTAGTTACGAAATTATTCCACCGAGTGTTTTAAAATTAGGGTTATATAACAACCTTTTAGTTAGCCCTGTATAATACCTAAACCGTCCTCAGTTAACAAAAGACTGGATATGCAAGTTGAAATAAGTCGTTTTATCTACAGTATTCTAAAAAAATTATCAAAATTGGACTAACAGTAAAAAAGTTATGAGACCTCAAATTTTAGCAAATATTAACGTGGTGCGATAATTTTGAACAGCAGTGTATATATACATATATATATATATATATATATATATATATATATATATATATATATATATATATATATATATATATATATATATATATATATATATATATGTATATATATATATATATATATATATATATATATATATATATATATATATATATATATATATATATATATATATATATATGTATATATATATATATATATATATATATATATATATATATATATATATATATATATATATATATATATATATATATATATATATATTTATATATATATATATATATATATATATATATATATATATATATATATATATATATATATATATATATATATATATATATATATATATATATATATATATATATATATATATATATATATATATATATATTAAATATATATATATATATTTATATATATATATATATATATATATATATATATATATATATATATATCCCTAGCATGTAGTATTGTAATTAATGAAATTTGATCAACATACCGCAAATATTAAACATCTGTTATTTATCGATTCAAATTTTGTTGCGAGCGGTGTAGGCTTAATTATATTTTAAAGCGGAAATCACAATAGCAAATATACAGCAAATGTTTCCAACCGCAATTAAACGCCCTAATTATGAACATGGTAGGATCGGTAGCCTCTTGAAAGTGGCACCGGGAACAGTATACATGGAGACTATATTTTGCTACTATACAATGGTAAAATATATAAAGAAATAATATTTGTACCTACTAAACAATTTTCACATCATGTTTATATCTGCTTTATCTATATTACTAACATTTTGCTCCGTTTTTATGGCGATACTATGTTAGTTATGTATGTTAAAAGAAATATATATTCTCCGTATATAGGTCTCATTTCTATTATGTTTTTGTATGTTTTCTGTATACTGATAAGATTTTATAATTTGTGCGTGTGAAGAAATTTAATAATTTCAAACGGGTATGGCCTGCATTATCAGCGGATCTCAACCCTATTGAGCAGGTGTGGGTCGCCCTCCAAAGAAGAATTTCAAATCGTCCTCAAGCTGCTAATAACGTCAACGATTTAGTGATTGCTCTTCAAAGAAGAGTGGAATTCCCTTCCCGGCGATCTTATTAACATTATTGTAGGGAGTATACCAAGACGATGTCAAGCAGTAACATGGGCTCGAGGAGGAGCAATGCGTTATTAAATCACAATGTTTTTGTTTTTCAATATATTTTGCTTTTTAAAACACCAAAAGTTAAAATTCAAAAAACGGTACGATGGAACACCTGTAGGTAACCATTGTACCATAAAACGAATGCACAGGATGATCGATAAAACCGAGACATTACATTGAAAAAGTAAAAAATAACATAATAACAAGTTGTCATATCACCCTGTATAGGGTGCGTGTGAAGAAATTAAGTAATTTCAAACCGGTATTTAAAACCGTTTAGGGTAAAACATTTCTAAAATCTTCGCAATCCATTTATAAATAAAAAAGTTGCAGCTTTGTAAAGTTGGTCTATATTTATCGTGACTAACTTCAAATTATTATTAGTAGGGTGTCTTAAAATTAACGCGAGATTTGAATTAAATAGAAAACACAGATTTTAGTCTTTTGATTGTTATTTTTTTTATTGAATCATAAAGTACATAGGATAGGGTTATTTATAGAATAACACATCAGGCAAATGGCCTCCACGGCTTTACATGCACATACGCACTCGTTTGTCGAAATTTCCCATGACCATTCTGCATAAAGGTGGCTGAATTTCGTTGATGCAGCGTTGAATCTCCTCCTTTAATGCACGGGTGGTTGTGGGCCTGTTGACATAGACCTATGATTTCAAATAACCCCATAAAAAGAAATCTGATGGTGTTAAACAACACGATCTAGGGGGCCAATTCTGAAACGAGAGAGTACACGGCCTGGAAATGTCTCATGCGGTTTTTGAATTGTTTCACGAGCTGTATGGCATGTGGCACCGTCTTGTTGAAACCACATATTGGCCACAACAATATCATCCAATTTCGGCAGGAAGAACTATGTTATCATGTCGCGATATCGAGCACCGGTAACAGGCACTCTCACGCACTGCTTCGATATTGACATTTGAACGGCGTGTTCTTGGATGACCAGTGTGTTTGGCGTCTCCAACGGATCCAGTATCCCTGAATTTTTCAATTAATCTCTTCACAGTTGACGAAATTAAAACACTATTCCTACCATTTTTTTTTTAAATTTTCGAACTGCGGCCGCCAAGCTTTTATTATTTTTGAAATATTGTTCAATAATGAAAACACGTTTCCTATCGTGTAACGCTCCATTTTTACTAACCCTAAACTGTCAGCTATCGAATTGTTTTTTGTTTAGGGTTGCCAACACTTTACTACACAAATGGCGGCAAATTCAAGTCTTGCTTTAATTTTGAGACACCCATATATCACCTTCCTTTCCGAATTTCTTCCTCTTTTCCATGTCCATTTATTTTCTCATTCATGATTGCTTTAAGGTCCCATTAAATCTGTGCCTATCAAACGTTTCCATTTGGAAGTCTAGCAACTATTTTCAATATAAAACTGAAAACTTAAATGAATGTATTATACATACCATTACATAGCATTAATCTACGTACCTATGTAAAGAATTAAGAGATTTCATAAGTTCCTTATTTCGGCCCAGTGCTGTAAGCACTGTAAATTTTCAAGTGATGAAGTGATGAAGTGATGCTATACAAGTATGTACTGCTTCGCACCGGAGTTCGAGAGCTCCTTGTTGAATGCTCGATTTGCCCTTCAGTGCAGGGTAATATCAGTCAAGAGCCACGTCAATACGCCGGCGTTGACTACGATAAATATAACTAAAACCGAATTTTTACGCTGGAACTGATGGCGTGCGGAAATTAAATTTCTCACCAGTATGTTGTGAGAAATTGAAGCTATAGAGCCAAGGAAGTAGAACGTCGTATGTTCCTTTTGTGTGTATCTACTAACTTAATTTTAAATCGCGTTACGTTATTGACTGGCATATTATTTACTGCCCTTATATACCAGTGCAATTTGTTTTGTAATCACTGGGGTTTTGTTCATAACCGATGTTCGAAATGAAAGGGATCGTTTTCGGTTGGCAAAGAAATACTCACTTTTAAGTAATTAATGTTTTGCAGCATACATCATACATTACTAATGGTAATTCAAAATTTCAACAAATAATATTTAAAATGTAAAATATAATATTAAAAAATATTAGTCCTCTATACCTATTATTACTGTATTATTTACATAGTAACTAATTTGTGTATTACTTACCTATTTTTGCTGACAATAAATTTTTTCGCCTCTGTCCTAAATTTATTTAAGAATCGTATATCTTGCATATTTGAGGGAAGCCGATTGTAAAATCTTGATTTACAAGAAAAGGGAGTTCTAAAGACATGCTTTTGCCGTGTGCTATAATTATGATTAATTTCTTCCAGAGCCTGTCTATTTTTAAATTGAAAAATGTTTACAGTAAAAAAAAACAGTTTCCTTAGGTCTAATAATGCAGCCTCCTTATAGAGATCACTTGATGGGTATTTGGGTTTTCTAAGAGTATTTTTAAAAACACGTTTTGTACAATTTCTAATTTTTGTAAATGTCCTTTATACAACTTCCCCACGCATGATTCCAGTCTGGAGTCTGGATTCTATCAAAGCGTAGTTCTTAAGGTGGGTATTTCAAGCATGTTTTTCATATATGTATTTAAATCTGAAAAGTATAGTTCTTAATGTGCTACATATACTTGTGATGTGTGTATTCCACCTTAGATTTCGATCTCTAGTGATACCAAGATATTTTAACGTTTCTGCCCGTTCTATCTGTATGTATGGGTATATATTCATTGAGGAAAAATGTGAAAGAGAATTTTTATAACAATCGAAAGGTAAGTACTCTATTTTTAAAAAACTGATTGACCATAATTTATTATCAAACTACTCCTTAATATTAGGTAAATCTTTTCAGACCCAGCCAAGTTTCTGCCTCATAAAATTGCAGTGTCATCTGCAAAGCTTACAATTATTTTTCCTTTAAAATTTTGTTTAAGTAAATCGTTCATATAGACAATGAAGATTAGCGGCCCCAATACGGTGCCCTGGGGAACACCGTGCAGTACCACGTGTTCCTCATGTGTCTATGGCTCATATAACTTTTGATTATATTGGACGCTCTGGACCCATAAACTTCTAAGGTTTCAAGTAGCTGAAAGTGGCATACCGTGTCGAAAGCCTTTTATAGATCCAAAAATACACCGAGGCATAGTTTAGATTCATCTAATAGCTGGTTAATACGTGATATTCAAAACGAAATAGCATCTTCGGTGCATTTATTCTCTTGAAATCCAAACTGTCGTTCCGAAATTAACTTATATTTTGTCAAGTACTTATACATTCTCCATTTTATTATTTTTTTCTAAAATTTTCTACCTTCGAAATGACAGATATAGGGCGATAATTTGAGACATTTAATTTGTCGCCACCTTTAAAAAGTGGTTTGATCATAGCTATTTTAAAAGCCGAAGGGTACACTCCAGAATCAAAAAACAAATACGTGAGGTGCTCGGAGATATCTATAGATATAATTTTGAGAGTTTCCGCTTTTATTGGATATATACCCGGAGCCTTCTTATTTTTTAATTCATTTATAGTTGATTCAATTTCTTTTTTATTGGTAGGTAGCAAAAAGAAAGAAGATCGAGTTTACTGTCTAATATACGACATAGTTGGTTTTTTTATTTTACTTGCTAAATTACTGTCAATGCTTGTATAAAAATGTATGAACTGATTAACTATCAAATAAATATCCGTAATGAGATCTCCATTATCATTTTTTATTTCTTTTACCACGGTTTATTTTTTTTTATTGCTACTTTCATTTACTGATTCCATGAAAGCTTACTCTCTTTTTTATTATTTCCTATTTTATCTCGATAATATTTACTTTTATTTATATCTAACAATTTTTTTAACTCGTTTCTATAGGCCACAAATTTATTTTTTAAATATGTGTTTTTCGGATCTTTTTTCATTCTCCTATACATAGCATCTCTTATTTATTGAAGCTAATAAGCCTGATGTGATCCATAATGTACGTCCATAATGTTAATTTTTAATTTATTGTTATCTATCACTTTAATATTGTTATTATTTATGGAATTGTTTTTATTTTTGTCATCTAATATTATTTTAAATAGAACTCGATAGTGGTCAGTTATTTTTATTTTTAGGACCGCAAAGAATATTTTTGAACTCTCCTGATGTGTAGTGTTTAAGAAAATATGGTCAATACAACTAACACTTTCACCCTCTTCTCTTGTTATTGCATTAATACATGAGCAGAAATTATATTCGTGCTGATGTATTCAAAGATCTGGGTATTTATTTTGACGACAAACTCACTTTTGTTGAACATATAAACCATATTGTTTCTAGTGCCTTTAAATCTTATGGCTTCATTTACCGCAATTGCCGGGACTTTTCCAATATAAGCACCTTCAAATCTCTGTTTTACGCTCTGGTGAGGTCAAAACTAGAATACGGGTCGATTATATGGTATCCAATTTATCACGTTCATTGTCAACATTTAGAATCGATCCAAAGAAAGTTCTTAAAGTTTCTGATCTTTTTGCAAAACGGATCTTATCTAGAGGTCTGGATCAAAATTATTTACTTGCGCGATTTAAGTTTGACTCTTAAGAAACTAGACGCAATATCATTCTAATTAGATTCTTATTTAATATCTTGAATGACAAGATTGATTGCCCTGATCTTTTAAATAAAATAAATTTTCTAATACCTCGCCTAAATTCTAGACAGCAAACTTTATTTTACTGTGTTGCTCCTAGATCAAATATTTTAAGAAAGTCCCCAATATCTCTGATGACCTGTTCAATCGTATCGCTTCTGATTGTTATATTCACTGTGATAATTTGAAGAGTATATATGTAACTGGGTAGGGTTAGCTTAAGTATTATTAGGTACTTGTTTGATTTATTGTAGTAAATTATATTTTGTTTGTTTGTTTTATTTTGTCATATATGCATATTATGCATATGCATATTTAGTTTGGCTAATAGGTATTACGTCTTATGTATTGTATTGCTGTTTTGTATTATTTTACTTCTACTTATATTGTTATATTTTAATTATAACTTGTATTGCTTTTATTCCTGTAATTGGGTTTTTTTTCCTGTTGGAATAAATAAATATGATTATTATTATTATTAAAATATTGTCGTATAATACTGAATTTCGTTGGTCGAGAGATTAATGCAAAAGACATCGGAACTGAAAAATATATATATTTAACAGCTAACATAAATAATTTGCGTTAACAATAAATATTTACACCAATGGTTCCTCACTAAAAATGATCTCGAAACAAAAAAAGTTAAATTAGACAGTATTAAAATTATCTTTCTATTTATCAAAAATGGAAAAAAACAATAATTATTACGTTTTTTAAATTTGTTATTTGGTAAAAATATAGATTCTCGGCAACTAAAAAACTGTTTTTTTTTTGTTGTGATATTTTGAATATTTTTCTGGAAATTTCAGTTTTTCTAAAAAAAAAGATCGGTCTACAAAAATTAGATTGAGTTCATAAAATATTGCAAATGTAAATAGAAAAACTAAGTCAATCCATAGGAGAGTATTTTGAAAATGTAAATCAGGTCACTTGTTTTAAGTATCTACTTTGCAAGGATATAAAGTAGGCGCAGAATAAAAATATGCCTTTCATCGCGACTAGAATATTCATCTTCGCCCCTTGATACAACGGCGTCATTAGCGTTTTTGCTTTTGTGACTCTCAGTTTATCTGTTTTACATAATGCTGAATATTTATAGCCAACATTCCGTCGATTTACACATGAGCAGTAAGGTATACTTCAAAGAGATATGAGAGAGCAT
The DNA here is from genome assembly GCA_964058915.1 of Tetropium fuscum. Classification (NCBI taxonomy): domain Eukaryota; kingdom Metazoa; phylum Arthropoda; class Insecta; order Coleoptera; family Cerambycidae; genus Tetropium; species Tetropium fuscum. The sequence goes on along the minus strand of CAXKVY010007212.1, from coordinate 2,510 downwards.
AAATTACCTAATTCTATCCATCGGTTCGTAACGGCGAGGGACGGTAACATAGCTCGGGGAAATGGAAATTTAATCAATTGAACAGAACAATGTGGTAATTTGAAAAAATTGGATACGCTTTCACATGCTGACTGTACAAATATAATCAATTCAGCACGGGAATTTCTCGTTTGATGCGCTGAACCTTCCCCATTTACAACAACTTTAAATGTTTATACAATATATAGAAAAAACGTATAAATTAAAATGGTACCTATGGTTGATGTCAAACCTGTGGCCATACTTACATAGATTATTATTCTTTTGGCAACCGATTTTATTTGAATGTTCTAGCAATATCTCATAGTCAAACTGCATATATCCATATAATAATAGAATTAAATAACCTTAATGTGAAACCATTTTCAAGATCTGGAAAGCCGGGCGACGGTAACCCCAAAGTATTACCCCATCAATTTAATGGAAGTTTGTAGGCATACCTAGGTGACTAGTAATAAATACAAAAACACGTGGTCGTCCAACCTCTACCCTGGTGCGAATGTCGTGAGAGTGATTCTTCCTGTCTCTGAGACTGCACTGGGATCCATGTAGTTAATGAATAAAACTATGCTTATCTTATCTCATTTAAGTAGTAAGTTACAGAATAAAAATTGTCGCCCGCGTATATCTGTATTTAAGTATATTTGGAACGACAATATATTTGCAAATAAATATGTTTTCAATATAATCATTATTAGTATAAAAATGGCGGCCACTAAAGTTTGAAAGAAATAATTTAATATATTAATTAATAATAAAAATCAATTAAACAAATTAATATAAATTCATTAACTGTCAATATATTATTAAATGTCAATAAATAGTTATATTTCAGAGGAATTTTTATACAAGAAAATTGAATGGTTTGCGAAACGGAGGTGAAATCATTTATGAATTTTATTGAAAGAAACCAATGTACCTTCACAAAGTTTCAAAATATATTTCAAAATATATTTATACAGTTTCAAAATATATTTTTATCTTCAGGATCGTCAATATTCATCAGAACCATCACGGCTGGAGGCTGTTAAGTCGCAAACTTGAAATATATTTATTTTTTATTTCTCCGGTTTGTTATTATGTCGTAAAATAAAGGTAATCATAGTATATAAAACATTGGGGATAGTCCCCTTCTATTTGAACGACGCGACATGTGAATTTCGCAGCGAATGATAATATTATCATTACACTGGCCTACAGCCTAAATGTATGTGAAGTGAAAATAGCTTAAAAAAAACTGGTACAATGAATTCCAATTTCAAATTAATTCCAAAGAATTCCAGTAATTCCACAAATTCCAATAGTCCAGTGTAATCCAAATTAATCCAGACAATTCCAGAATAATCCAAATAATTTCAAATTAATCCACATAATTCCAAGTGAATCAAGATAATTTCACACAATTCCATATTGATTACAAAAATCATTCAATACCGAGTTCAATACATATACTGATGGTTAAGAAATTGTATTTACTTTGTAATGAAATTGCCATATGGACAACATGGTTAATAAACTAGGTGTGTACTCGGAGGTGCATGAAAACGAAATGGCATAATATTCCGAGTATCTTTTTTATTTAATTACTTATTATAATAATAAAAAACAGAAAACATAAAAATAAATATAAAACTTCCAACTGGATTTCTAATAACAACAAATAGAATAAATATAAAACTTCCAACATAATGAAAGTTCAGAAGCCATAGTCCTCGTTTCCCGAGTCGTTTCCAATGCACTGCAGTCATCATTACAAGCTCGTCTTGTGACTTTGGTATCAGATCGTTGCTTCACTTTTGCTTAGCATTTTGCCCTCAATTTTTCTAAAACAACTAAATGCCCTGGAGGGAACTTGAAATTGGCCGATTTACTTACAAAGGGTCCACAGTACTTTCAACATTTCTGAAGATGTGCCTTCTAAACTTGTTTTTTTATAGTTCTCCATGTCTCTAATCCCAGTTGAGGGGGAGTCAGCTATTATTAATAGGTTTTTGTATCGGCACATTTCTAGTTGTTCTAATAAAACATCCGGTATAATCTCAAAAACATCTAGAAATTATATGTATAAAAAATAAGTAAAAAAAATTTCAAAAAAGCTTTTATTTAAATATATCTACTAAAAAGAAAAATATTTTTTCAAATTAATACTTTTTCAATTTTAGGCTCATCTCACTTTAATGGTACAAGATCAACCATACTTTTTTTTAAATTTTTGTTATTTATCTTATTTTTTACATTTTTAGTCATTAGTATAATTTCTAAACTAGATACTTGAAAACCCAGAATTATCGATCTTGAGCAAATCGGATCATTAATGAAAAAATTTGTCTGTCATCTTGAATTTTTAATTTTTGACCAAATATTCGTAATTCGCGGTCTTAAAACCCCCACATACCGATTTTGAGTCGAATCGCATCATACACGTCAAATTGGTCCGCCATCTTGGAGCCCCCATCTTGAATTTTCTACTT
>CAXKVY010007210.1:0-10940 GCA_964058915.1 Tetropium fuscum | reverse complement strand
GAGATTCCATATTCCTGATTCCACCTTCTTCACATGGTCTATACATTTGATCCAATTGGCCGCATTTACTTCTTTGATTGCATCATTGAGGAGTTTTTTCTCATCAGCTAACTTAAATGTTGTATTTTCTCTATTCCCCAAATAAGCTCAATTGCGTTCAGTTCGCAGTGATATGGAGGCAATCGAATTACCACCATTCCTCTTGCTTTGGCCATTTCATCCACTACATACTTCTTGAAAGCTGGAAAATGTTGACTTTCTAGTGTCAACAATTCAGCTTTAAGTAGTGAATCATCGTGTTCAATGTTTCTTTCTTCCAGCCAGTCTTTAATTTTCCTTTTTCGCCAAGCAGTTGTTCTGTTCTACGAGAATGATAAGATTATTGTTTTATTATTTTATTTCCTATATTCGTATAATTGCGCGCCCCACTGAGCACCGAGCACCGTATTCCATTATTTTGTATATCAAACGAAAGCACTATAGAAATATGAGTGAAACCGAATAAAAATGTCTATTTTGACATTTTAATTTACTTACTGTTCCAGTAATAAACACGGTAAGTGCACAAAAAAGCTAGATCGTATAAAAAATTATTATTAATCTCGCCCGCACTGAGATCTCACGGTCTCACTTCTTAAAATAAAAAACTACTTAAACTAAGGTACAAACGTACCAAGTCATAGAGGGACCATACCTGTAAGATTTTTTTAAATTCAGACTAATCTGAATCAAGATTTTAAACTCTGGACAGGCTTTAATATCTCTGAATTTAAATTCTGGCTTTAAAGTCTGAATGCAGATTTTAATATCAAAATTCGGACTTTCACTTCTAAATTTGGATTTCCTAATTAAATCGATTGAATATCTCTTACCGTGAGATACCAATGGTGAACATAAAAATAATTCTGCATATGTAAAACAACGTACAACATACTAAAACCCCAGATTTATTCAACTGAACCCAACCATTCACTGAAACCTCGTGTAATGAAAGTACTCAACGTTCAGAGCTTATTAATAGAACACACCAACGAAAAAAATCCCTTGGACTTAATCCGGGAGTTTTAGCGGACCAACGTATAACACCGTGCCTTCCTATCCAAACAGGATATTTTCCATTTAAGTATTTCGTGACATTCCTTGCATAGTGTGGTTGTCTCCATCCTGCTGCCAAATAACAAATATGCGTCCACTAAATTAATATATCTAAATAATTTTCAACTAGATTTTAAAGAATATCCACATAGCATTTATCGAACAGCTACAATATATAACATCTTTATAAACACCGTGTTAACCACAGGACCTACAATAACATGTTTAGGAATGCCATACCGCACACATACAGTTTGATGTCTTTTTTTATTTACTTTGCTGACATTGAAAAACTGGATGACATAATATATGTCCATAAATAAATAATGCAGATATGCATTGTCTTCATGGCTGTCTTGGTATGTTTTCTGTTTTATACTTGACACCCGTAATGTGATTAGATTTTTATAATCGTGTTTTATTTTTCACCCTTTATATTTTTAATATCTGATTTCAGAATACAAAAATTCGTGTCCACTAAATTTTTGAATTAGTTGAATTGGCAGAGAATAAGTGAGATAAGAGTGTCAATTTTAAGAAACTTATACCCTGTATATGTGCAGGAAGTTTGTGTTAGAAAGCGGACCACAATTCCGTTTAATACTACACGAGCATCAACCTACTAAATGATTTGAATAGTGGACACGTCGGGAATATTAAGTTTGAGCTATCTACTATAATAGCCACTATTATATCAGCAGTATTTGGTTAGGACTTCGGGGGCCCTATAAGAACTCAATTTTACCCTTGGCTAGATAAGATATGCAGTGTATGATTATCTTGGAGGTAGCCGGATATTTCTTGCTGTCACCAATCGTTCTCTCAAAGCACGACAGCTTAATAAAACGACATAAAACGACCATAGATCGCTGTTATTCCTCGTTGCTTTCCTTTCCCATGGCCTAAATGAAAATGACAGTTTCTGACTTTGATTTATTTTTCCATGACCTAGTTAAGCTCTTAAATGTTTACATCAAACTAGAGTTTTAATATTCGAGATTTAATATTCAACTGTGTATATCATTTAAAAGGCAGAGATAACGACGTGAAGAAGGCTTTGGTAAGACACTAGTGACAGTGATTTTTCTACTGATTTTACCAACCTTTTGCTTCCAAGTTGTGGAATTAGTTTTCTTACACACTATAAGATAGCTAAGTTTTGGTTTATCTCTAGGAACCTCTAAGATAGAACCACCATCCCTAGTCATTCTATCTATTTTTATAATACACGACTCTGAAAAATACATAATACAGATTACTGAATGTTTTGTAGGACGACTCTCTATGAATGGCTTTAATCCATATTTGTTTAATTTCCTCACCTTTTGGAAAAGAAAACACGGACACATAAGAATTGGTACTATCGTCATTGCTTGAGCACTTAGGTACGCAACATTTAGAAGCCATAATATATATATATATATATATATATATATATATATATATATATATATATATATATATATATATATATATATATATATATATATATATATATATATATATATATATATATATATATATATATATATGATATATATATATATATATATATATATATATATATATATATATGTATATATATATATATATATATATATATATATATATATATATATATATAATATATATATTCTATATATATATATATATATATATATATATATATATATATATATATATATATATATATATATGGGTGAATATTATTTTTTTAGGAACGACTTAGATTGAAAAATTCTAACATGTGCAGGAATGGATAGCCGAAAAAACAGATTTTAGCTCACTTCGCTCTGTTTGCAAATATGTTGTCCTACATTTTAATCCTTTACGGATTACTTACTATTTACTTTTACTTACTATTCTATTTATAAGTTTTTTCCAGACTAATCGCTTTATTCAATCTTATAGTGCTTAAGTCCCCCCTCTGTAAATGCAAACAAGTATGCTTTGGATTGTTTCTCAAGCAGAAAACTAAGAGAAACATGTCAATAGCGTCCGCAAACCGAGCAGAATCTAAATTTTAAATTTGGTTTCAGGAAAATCATTGCACTGACGATTATTGAAGAGGACAGCTACGAGAAAGACGTCCTCTTTTATGTTCAGCTGGGGGAGCCTCAGATGTCCGGTGGTAAGGAAATTGATGAATATCTGTGTCGTTCTTATCTCCTCATATCACTTTTTTCCATATCTGTTCTTCTCTCTTCTGCTACTCTTCTCTTCGTCGTACTGCATGTTAAGTAAGTAAATCTGTGGTTTGATATTTTTTCACCCACCCAGAGGTTGTTTAAATTTTAAATATCCTATTACTCTTAAGGGTTTCGGAATATCAGACGTGAAGTGGATACCAGTTTAGACAAATATGTATTTTTTACGTTATATATTATTAAGTTATTGTGTACATATTATTTACAATATATGTAAACAATATTATAAATTATATTATTAAAAATATTGTTTACATTTATTATACATATTTCTGTAAAGTCAAAATTGTCTGCCTCTTCATAGACATAGTATGAACAAAAAAGTATCTGATGCATACACAAGCACATGGAACTAATTAACTATTCTTATAACTAGTCAAAATTTGCTTCGCACTTTAAAATTTGCCAAGATTTAGAACAATGTAAAACACCGCCGCAAAATGTACGGATTTGTATCAGGTTTTAGCGTTTTAAGGGAGATATTAAAAGTTTCATCTCGCCTATTTAATTTTAAAATGAAGTTATAAAAGTACAGGGTGTTAAACAAATGTCTGTTTTTTCAGTCAAGTTTCTCTTGTGCACATCATTAACCAAATCGCCTCGGGCCATAAAACCCAGTTATCCCAAAAGTGCATCATGCAAAACTTTATGCACGATTAATATATTATATATTTAAAATAATTTGTAACTATTTTTTAAAAGAAATATATTTCTAATTTATGATGAGTGGCAATGATTGCTTACCATACAAACGCGTATAATATCAGGCATGACATATTGTTAATTCATTTGACGTTTTGGTAGTCACTTTAATAGCGACAAAAAAAGGTGCATCGTTTTTTAAAAATGCTAAAATGATAAAAATGCCTGTTCCTCGAAAGCAAAGCCTACTTCTAGTAGTCACACGTCACTTTATAGTTTGTCCGGTCAGCTATAATTTTAACAATACTTAAAAATTATACTGTACAATATGAGTCGTTTTAGGAAAATTTATAAAAACTGTGCACAAGTTGCAAAACCAGTGACTAGGTAGGTTTTATGGAAAATATAACAATTGAAAACAGATTTTTATCTTCCAGATACAGAAGATAAAACAAAAATCAAATGATGATTTTGTTGTAACACTGTTGTAAGCTACAATTTCATCAAAGGAAAATATAGAGTGTGTCCTGTACAACGATGTCATGCTTTTACGAAACAACATGAACATCCTCATATATATTCAAATACGTATTTGAATATATCTTAGCTTGTTTGTGTTCTTAGAATAAAGGTCAAATAATTATTTTTTGTGATCTAGTGACTTTTACGCCGAAATCTGTAGCTTTAATTGTGAGCATTTCTCGATATTCAAATTATGAGTACTTGTCTCAGGCGACCATCCATTGTTTGAAATAGCTCCGCAACAAATTGTGCTTCTGCTCTCCAATATTCGTGAAATCGTGACGCAATTATCTACCAAATAAGAAAAAAATTGTATGAATTTTTCAGACGAGGTAGCCAGTTTAGCAGCGGAGGCTGCAATGAAGCGACCTGAGGACAGAACGGCCAGGGAGAAGATAGCGATATTGGGAAAGCCCAGATTAGGGGACGTAGTCAGGGCACAAATTAGGATAAAGGAAAGCAAAGAGTTTAAGGTAAGAAAGGTCTTTATTATGAGAGCACCTAGGCTGCCATGCAATAAAAAGTTTATCTCGGGGTTTTATGTCCTGGTAAAATATGCTCCGCTGTAGTTCATGTGGGAAATGATCAGGTGCGATCATTGATAACATTTAAAGGAGGGTCTTATATCGTATATATGTATATATGTATATATATATATATATATATATATATATATATATATATATATATATATATTCCTGGGTGAGATATGGAATCCTACATCAAATACAAACAAATTCGAGACACCTACAATGCAGAAACATGCGAAACCTTGAAAATTTATATGAAAACTCATGCCAAGTTAAATTCGATGAAGAACAGAAGAATTTTCTTGTTAAAGTGTAAACACAAACAATTAACACCTCAGTTTATGAGATTCAACCTTAAACATATCACATTTCAAGGTAGATATATAGAGCAGAAATTCAATTACAAAGTAAGTAAATTTAATTATTCTTTAATAAATCTATTATTAACAGATTGCACCAAATATTTGAATTCATTAAATCTGAAACTAAACAATATCTATCAAATATTGGTTTCAGTTACTCCTCAAAATTTAATTAATAAACTTTTAAATCAATTTCATAAAAAAATGGAAAAACAGTTTCTAAATTATAAAAAGAAACAACAAACAAAAATTTATAAAATGGAACAAAAACAAAATTACAATAATAATAATGAACAAAATAATAACCTTGAAAATTGAATTGAAAATATTTCAAATACAATAATCCCAAATAACATTAATGAAATATTAAGTCTAGGTCCAAACTTTTGCATAAATACCAACAAAAATAACTTACCAATTCCAAATATAATAGCAAATATTGAAAATATAATAGAAACTAAACCAAATATTATAAAAAATGAAATTAGATCCAAAATTAATAGTGTAGTATATAATTTTAAAAATAAATCAAATAATAAAAATGAATCAACAAAAAAATTAGAAAAACAAATAAAGGATACTCAACAATTTTTAAAAATTAACCCTCAAATTACTATTCTAAAACCAGATAAATCAAACAAAACTGTAATCATGAACACAAGTGATTACAAAGAAAAAAATAATCATATGCTAAATGATAATACAACATATCAACGTTTGAGAAATAACCCAACAAAGAAATATCAAACTGAAAATAATAATTTAATAAAAAAATGGGAAACTAAAAAATATATCACAAAAGATATAGCTAATACTTTAAAAATTAATAATTCTCTTCCCCCTAAATTTTATGGTCTACCAAAACTACATAAACCAAATATCCCATTAAGACCTATTGTCTCATATGTTCAAAGTCCATTTTATAATTTAGCAAAATTTTTATCAAATATTGTAAACAACGTTGTTAGGAAAACAAACCATTATATAAAGGACTCTTGGACATTCAAAACATTTATCGATTTATCGACAATAAAATTGAATAACCAAGAAAAACTTTTCTCTTTAGATATAATTTCACTATATACCAATATACCAATAGACCTGGCAAAAAATATAACAAATAAACGTTGGAACGAAATAAAAAATTATACTTCTTTACCAATAGAAGAGTTCTTATATTCCTTAGAACTCACATTAAATTGCACATTTTTTCAATGCAATAATACATATTACAAACAAACATATGGCTGTGCAATGGGTTCACCAATATCCAGTACAATCGCAGAATTAGTACTAGAAGATTTAGAAAAAACCATAATTCCAACATTAAACTATAAAATACCATTTTCAAACGTTATGTTGATGATTGCATAACTGCATTTCCAACTGAACAAAAAAATTATATCCTAAATAAATTTAATAGTTACCATCCAAAAATACAATTTACAATTGAAAACGAATCAGAAAATACAATAAACTTCTTAGACTTAACTCTTATAAATAATAAAACTGAAATATTAACAAAATGGAATACAAAAACAACATGGTCTGGTAGATATACCAATTTCTACTCAAAAAACCCTTACAACCATAAAAAAACTGTAATAATTGGTATTGCAGACAGATCAATAAAACTAACGTCTGCCATTTTTAGAAAAGAATGCATAGAAAAAGCAAAAAACGTTTTAATAAATAATAACTATCCTTTTTCTCTAATCAACAAAATTTTCAAAAACCGAATTCACAAATACTACAATTCTCCACCACCACTAATCAATACAACTAATACTCGTAAAACATATATTGCCTTACCATATATACCACAACTATCAGAAAATATTTCAAACATTTTAAAAACATATGATATTCACACAGCACACAAAACTACAAACAACTTAAAATTCCTTTACACACCATTGAAAGATAAAAATCCACTTGAAAAAACTACACACTGTATATATGAAATTCCATGTAAACAATGTGATGAAGTCTACATTGGTCAAACAATGCAACTCCTTGAAGAACGTTTAAAAGGTCACAAATATTCAGCTAATATTACAGCTCTAAAAAAACATTCTAATGAAACAGGTCATCAATTTAACTACGAAAATACTAAAGTTATTAATAAAGAATAAAATTATAAAACACGCCTAATTATGGAATCAATTTATATTCAAAAAAATCCTAATACATGTAATAATAAGAAAGATACAGAACATCTTTCTACAATCTACAATCTGTTAATATAAAAGTATTAAATAAATTAACAAAAAACATTCTCTCTATATATAAACTTATATACGTACATACATACCTACTTACTATAAATATACATCTACATAATATTAACATAACCAAAATTAGAATAATAATGAAATATAAAATAGCTTAATTTCGTAGGGTTTCTTGGCTGTTCTTCCCTATGATACTAATCGAACAGTCTAGTAACCTTCAAAATTAATTAAAACTGTCATATTTATCTGTGTCAAATATGTCACAAAATAAAATACTCTTTTGAAAAAGGCCCAAGAAAGGGACCGAAACGTCAAGTAACCTAATCAGTCGTTTTATTGCTACTATCCCAAGATAAACCCTCCAAATATATATATATATATATATATATATATATATATATATATATATATATATATATATATATATATATATATATATATATATATATATATATATATATATAAACTATGTTCAATAACTTTTAAACCAGCCTATCGATTTTGATAAATTTTTTTTTGAAAAAAGGGCGATTCTTGCGGATGACTATTTTGTAATTGGATTTCCATAAAAAATGTATTTTTTAATATGTACAGCCTTTAAAAACCGATTATGATTTTGACACGAAATTTGAATGTGGCTGTGGAGTGAAATTTTATTTGTATTGAATTCTTAGGTTGGTCATGGTGTTCACCATTCTTTTTTCAATATTCTCTTTTTTGAATCACCTCTCTAGCCCCTTCAGTAACGAAGATGCAACATGTTAGATGAAACGGTGTTATTAAGTTTGATATTTAACAAGGAGGCTATGGTAACGGTTAACACTGAAACGTCAAAAGATTCAGTTGAAATTCTCGTGAAAAAAAAATTCAGTTAACGTTCTAAAAGAAAATGCCAGTGCAAATTAGTCCAATTCAAGTAGCTAGAGTTGTGGCTTTGGTAGAAGATGGAAGGAGTCAAATATATGCAGCTCGTATTGTTGGTCTACCAGAAACAACCGAAGTCCAAAGAGCGATCCAGCGCTACCGAGAAACGGGCCAATACAGCAGACGTCCAGGTTCGGGTAGTTCCAGGATTATGCAAAATATTGACGATCGATTTATTGGTCTGCAAATATCGAGGAATAGCTATCAAACGGCTGTGATCACAAACCGAAATTTAAGAAACGCACGAGGAACAGTTGTGTCATATCGAACAATTTGTCGGAGATTAAGGAGTCTCGGTTTTATCGCAAGAAGACCTGCTATTGGAATGCGATTACTTCGACGACATCGAGTAGCTCGTTTGGATTTTGTTCGAATTCATCTTGTTTGGAATGAGTTGCAATGGTCTCAAGTTTTATTCACTTATGAATCAAGATTCATGTTGAGATCAGTTGACGGGCGTCGGAGGGTTTGGAGAAGGCGTGGGGAAAGATACGAGGATGGTATGTTCAGTGAAAGGGAGAGTTTTGGCGATGGTTCACTAATGGTATGGGGTGGAATTACCAGCGATGCCCGTACATAATTATTTGTGTTTCCACCACGGCAATCTCTAATTGCCGTTAGATACATAGAGATCTTGAATGAACATGTTGTCCCATTTGCACCTTACATTGGCGAAGAATTCCTCTTAATGCAAGATAATGCACGACCGCATACAGCAGTGATGATAACACAATTTTTAAACGATGTCGGAATTAATCGTATGCCGTGGCCTGCTAAATGCCCTGATATGAATCCCATTGAGCATTTATGGGATGAATTGGGACAACGTGTTAGTAGACGCAACCCAAAGAATCTGAATGAATTGAGGATTGCTCTTACAGAAGAATGCGACAATATCCCTCAAATCACTATCACAAATTTGATTGAAAGCATGCCTAGGCATATGGAAGCTGTTATAGCAGCCAGAGGAGGAAATTCTCGTTATTAGTTAGTTTGTTGTTCAGTTATTTTTTAAGTTTATTGTTTTAATCATCAATAATTACAGTCGTTTTACTAAAATGTCGAATAATTTTTTGTTTGTTATTTCTTTTTGATGTTGTTTGTACTTGTAAGTAACAATTATTTCAGCGTCCGTAATCGAAAACGCTAAACCTTTCTTAAACGATGAACTTTTAAAACATTTTCAGCTCCACGGCCTCCTTGTTGAATATCAAACTTAATAACACCGTTTCATCTAAAATGTCGCATCTTCGTTGCTGAAGGGGCTAGAGAGGTGCTTCAAAAAAGAGAATATTGAAAAAAGAATGGTAAACACCGTGACCAACCTAAGAATTCAATACAAATAAATTTTCATTCCACAGCGACAATCAAATTTCGTTTCAAAATCATAATCGGTTTTTAAAGGCTGTACAGTGTACATATTAAAAAATACATATTTTATGGAAAGCCAATTACAAAATAATCATCCGCAAGAATCGCCCTTTCAAACAAAAAAAAATATCAAAGTTGATAGGCTGGTTTAAAAGTTATTAAACATCAAATTTGGGACAAAATTTAGGTGCGCCACATTTTATGTTCGTCAGTGTATATATATATATATATATATATATATATATATATATATATATATATATATATATATATATATATATATATATATATATATATATATATATATATATATATATGTAGAATTATCTATTGTCTTTCAGAATACGGTAGACAAGCTGGTCCAGCGTGCCAACGCATCCCTATTAATAGGCACCTCATCTTGGAAGGAGCAATTCGTCGAGGCCATGACTGTGAGCGCCAGCAACGAAGCGAACGAGAAGGAGCCGTCTGGGCTGGACTATATCATGCACTTTGTCACCATTTTCTGGAAAATAATCTTCGCTTTCGTCCCACCCACAGGTATTATAGCTCTTATATCCTTTGAAACAGCTTTTTGTATTGATGCTCTCACATAAAGTATTGTATCTGATTTTCACTTCTAAAAGATTCTTTAAAATCGAAATAGTTTATTAAGTATACGTATAGTAAAAGTGAGATTATTAATTCATCATAGAAAGTTAACATAATATAAATATGCTAACAAAGTTAACATAAATGTTTCATTTCATATATATATATATATATATATATATATATATATATATATATATATATATATATATTGTAGGTTTTAAGTTCTTTTCTATTCATATTTATTATGTAAGAAGCAATCTTGGGTTTGTAGTAATTCATTACAAAGAGAAATCAAATGAAAACTCTTACGTTCTATATCTCGACATATATACGGAAGCGAATCATTTATAAGCTGTAAGTTCTTTCGATTTTTGAGGCACAATAGTAGGTATTAATGGTAAATTTACGGTTTGTAACATCGAAATATGAGACAATTTTCAAAGGATACCCACATTTGCC
>CAXKVY010007209.1:0-23443 GCA_964058915.1 Tetropium fuscum | reverse complement strand
CCACGTGATCCTTGCAGGGCAATAATAATTTGTAAAAAATAATATTTTTGGCTAAACTGAGCACATACCTAATCAATCACAGACCAAGTGTAATATAATAAATATAAGATGTTACATGAAAACTAAATAAGGTCCTGGGTAAGCACGCGTGGCTTATTTCTAGGGATCAGCGGCTCCTTTTTTCGATGAAATGAGGGTTTTTTACTCGGGTTTTTATGTCTCATATTTCGATGTTACAAAGTATACCTTTGACTAGTATTAATATTTATTATATTTATATTATTCTATATTGTTTCCGCTTACATAAATAATCTATTTACATCGCTTCACTTAAATCAAATACGACGTTCTTGGGAGCCAGCCGATTTGGATTAATAACACTGTTTGCCATACCGAATAGAATGTTATCGCCTAATCATATTACAGATCAAATACAATCAAGTAAGTTGCACAACTTACTAATATTATTACTCCGAAATGTGCACTGGAAATGCAATTTCGCTGTATGTGCAAAGTTTACTAATAAAATTTGATTACGGGCATACAAAAATATTCAGTTAGGTTTCAGGGAATTTAATCGCGAGCTGCAAATGATACAAATAGATTGATATTCTATGGGAATATGGTTTTACTGGTACAAATTTAAAACTTCGCAAGTTGATTATATCTGATTTCCACTATTCGTTTTAAAACAAGGAAGTAGATGTGTAAGTAGGAAATGTTGCAGCAAGTATAAAGTTTTCTTCAATCAGGCGTGTAATTATTCAGAAAAGTTCCGGGATTTCAATTCTAAAAAGTTTTAAAACTCCCTTTGATAAAATGATTGATGAATTCTTAATAGCAGAGTAAAATTAAATTATGAGGAAGAGGAGAGATGTCGGCATCGGTATTCGATTATACGAAATTGTAATTCGTAAGTAATATGGCATGTATATAGGAATGAGGAATAAGTATAGTTTGCAACATCAAAATATGAGACATAAAAAATTTTGAAAGGATACCCACAATTGCCGCAATGGGAGATCGGGGCAGTATCACTTTTCTTACAGCAAGCTAAAATCGTCACTATAAAGGCGCTTTCATTCAACAAGTTGTTATCTTTTGATAGAATACTAATAACAAATCAATTTTAACACAAAACCCATCAAAATAATACACTAAATTAAAGAATAACTGTATTACTTCTATTTCGAGAATTATTGTTGACCCCACTTTACCACAAAACGTTCGAGGGTATTAGGCAATTTAGGCATCCAATGAATGCCGATGTACCGATGTGAATATTTGAATGGGAATCATTCTTATTCTGCATCATATTCACCATCCAATGGTTTTATGATATGACGAAAGGTATATAGTGTGATCAATATTTTGTCATACCACATGATAATGTCATAAAGTGATGGGCGATGTATATAAAATCATTTGTTTTTCCTTAAATTCCTAGAAATCGGTTATACTTGACAACGCTGTTCGGGATCGATATAATGAGTTTTTTATGCATATTTCGATATTACAAAATATACCAAAATAACTTTCCAGACGACGAATGAGGATTTTTTCAGAATTTGAAAATAAGGAATATGCGGTTTCATGGTTTAATTAATATACGGTTTCATGAGTTTAGTAGATCATATTAATCCAATTTGTTACTAAAAACTTTATTTAGTGGTATAGTTATTTTTTTATTATATTAAGCGGTAGAAAATATATGGCCTAGACATCGGGTTTAGACCTCTTTATATTATAGGTAAAAAAGTATCTTTATTGCCTTTTTTACAGCATTTGGTTGGTTGCTGACCTAGGCAAGACGTTTCCCCACACAGAAAGTACAAGGGGCCCACTGTAGCTTTTATTTAACTACATTTAGGTCGATTACAGATTACAGACAAGTTGCTTCATAGTAACTTTACTAGCGATCGACCTCAACAATAAAATAGCATTCATAAAGCAACTTATAAAATATGTGTTTTTTTAATCCAATAGTCTGTTTTTCGGTTCTCGAAATTCCCATTAGGTACATTTTAGTGTATTTTTTAAGAAGTTTTTTTATTTGTAGTGCGCTTATTTCATCTGTTTTCATTTTATTTCATTACGTTCTTTGCTACTCATATTTTTTATGTAATAAGTCATATTGGGTTTTTTTCAATTATATATAAAGTTATGGGCGCCAGTTCATATGAACGTAGATGTTTAAAAGTTTGATAATGTATTAAAATTTGAGAGACAGAGAGGGGGAGAGAGGGGGAGATAGAGGGAGAGAGAGAGAGATATATAGATATATATATATATATAGAGAGAGAGAGCGCGAGAGAGTGCTATAGAGTATGTCTGAATATTTATATTATTGCTGTACTTGTTTACCCATGAGAGATCTTACCTCAAGGAAGGTTCAAAAGATGTTTATTTAAAATTTATATTGAACTTATTTGTTATTATGAATTTATTGTTATGTAATTTATTTGTTATTATGCATTTGAAACTTTTCGTTTTTTGCATTTGGAAGAACCTTAAATTTATTGTTATACTTTAAGCTGATGACTTATTTGCAATAAATGATACCACACTATGATTTAAGTTGTTTATTTACAACTATTTATTTAATTATATGTTAAATACTTGACATTTATGTGACATTTAAACCTTAGTTGATATTCTACTCTACCCTGGTATAATTTATTTTAGTATATAAATAAATGTTTATTCATACATATTTCTTAAACTAAAAGAGTTTATAGAAATGTTTAGTTTATGAGACTTTAGATAATTGATATGGTTTCACTTACGTTTTCTTGTTTACGAAGCACTTATTTTAAATTTTAAATGACCGCGCCGCCCTGCATCCGTGTTATGGTCAGTAAGTTTCAGATACTGCATTCTCGACTTTCGACTGCTGTTCCAAGAATCCTAGTCTATTTCAATACAATCTGTGTTGTTTATAGATTGATTATATATCTTTCCTTCTTCACTGGGACTACATTTTATTCATGGATTACAATTTATGTAAAAAATACACAATTTTATGATTTATATTCACAGAAATGTTGACTCCGTGTGTGAGTTTTTGACACAGTAGTTAACTAAAGTCAGTAGTTTTGCATCCGTGGCTTCTAAGCAACTAATTTTGATTGTTTTTTCCGTTGTCAACCAGATATCGGTAAGTAATAAATAGTCACAAAAATTTAACAACATCGTAAAGACTATCAAGGACATCGTAACCAAAAAGGATAATGCTTTCACCACATCCCCTATGAGCGAGAAGCGGAGAGGGGACGAGCATGTCGGCAGCCTGAGTATCATAGCGATCAGGACAATAGAAGCCGCGGTAGTAAAGACTACAACAACTGGGTGAAAAGCAGGCTACGTACAATTAAATCGTATTTAATATGTGTGTAAAACATACTGCCGCACTGTAAGGCTGCTATAAATCTGATGACATTTAATGTATATATTGTAAATAAATTTATTTTAAATTTGAATTTGAATTTGGCAAGTAATAGTAATCTATTCTATTTTATAAGCTTACAATTTCTTTTAAAATATAAACAATTCTGACCAATGGGATTGTATAATTTTATACTAATATTTTATTTTGATTTTATTACTAATATAAAATTTTATATCTATTTATCTTTTATATCTAACATGAAAATCATTTGTTCCAATGCCTTAATTTCATATTTACTTTAGAGTTTTCATAATTACTTTAGAGCTTGTCTGCTTGGCTGTCAATCTTAATCTCGAAACTAGTTTCCTTTCTTATCATTATTAAATTCAAGGAGTTTAATATTTTTATTTTGATTTTATGATGGTTGCTATAGTCCTTTTGGAAGCTATTTTATGCTACTTTTAAGTTGTTGTTTTCATGCAAAATTAATCGTGTATCACCAGAATGTTGCATTAGATATGGAACTTTTGGTTTTAGTAAAAAAAATATTAAAAATTGTAGCCAGACGTGACTATTTCAATAATTTAGTTATGACGTTAATAATATGTATTGCTAAATAATATGAATATCGGCAAGATATCAAAGATGACTTAAATACGATAAAGAAAAATTAATTCAGAAACAAGAAGGTAAGACCAGAAAGATAATTAAAGATTATTACAATCGAATAGCATGACCTTCAAGGTCATGCTATTGTTAGTATTTAAGTTCTCGAAGTTAACAACTTTTGCAGTATTTTTAGTTATGATAAAATAATGCAATGTATCAACGTTATCATGATGGAAAATTTAAAGACTGACTGTCGTAAGGGAGTTATTAATTTTAAAGTCTATCGGATAGCGAAACCGATTATGAACAGGAATGGAAGGAAGAGGGGCAAAAACCATAAAGGAAGTAAGATTTATATTGGCCAGATACGGGCGCTCTGAAACTCTTAACTACCCGCTGTTTCTACGTAATTTATACTATACCACAAATAAAGCATAAGTTTTTCAGATCAAGGCTTCCTTGTTTCTTTAACTATTGATCGGTGAATTAAATAAATATATAATTCTTTATAGCCGAAACACAAGTGAAATAGTTGGCGTACTAAGAACTAATATTTATTTCGAACTGCATTATCATGGTTAGCCATCTGACGATAATATATTATATCGTATTCGAAATAATAATATCTTAAGTTTTGGTTCACATCACGCCGACGTATGGCTTTATGTTTAAAGGACCTTTAGGATTAGTGAGATATTTCCTTAACAATTAAAGTGTATATATTTAAAGAATTTGGTTAGTTATTCTCATTAATATTTGCTTAACTCGATCTCGAAGTGTGGAGAAGAATAGGAGATTTAAGAGAATGTAAATGCATTATAATGAGATACTTATTAAAAGTCAGCATTAAAAGAAAATCAGTCAGTGGCATTTGCATTGCATCCGGTTCGACATTTGGCTCTGCCACCGTGCGATTTGGCCTGCGACCAAAAGGCAGTTAATTTCAATTATTTATGTGTTAGTTACTCCGGCCCCACCATCGATTTTATTTTTCATTCTGCTGCCGACACGTTGGATATACCGATTTAATTGAGGTCTTTAAATTTAGAGGAAAGAGCTCTATTATACTTTCAGCGTAGCGAGAAATTGATTACATGCTAATTCTTTCGAGTTTATGCCAATTTCAGATTTTTAGGGGATATACATGACAATTTATATTAATATACACTTCCCATATACTCTATACCCGGTACGGGCAATCTTTGCTTAGCTGATGGCGCAATTTCGGGACTTAATCAGGTCGCGGGCTGTAGGCAAGAAATAATAGGTAGTAGTAAATGAAAAGCCACATAAATTCACACATTTTTTTATTTATTAATTATAATACCATAATCAAACATATAAAAAGCAAATTAATAAAAATAGATAGAAAAATCAAATGAAAATTAATGAGATACATGAGTTTGTAGCTGAGAAACAAGATGATCAGTATTGGGGTCATTACCAGTAGTACATAGGCGCAAAGTGTTTTCTAAATTAACATCTGTAAGCCGATTACGATGCTTATTTTTATTAATTTTCATGATTGAAAAAAGCTGCTCACATTTATACGTGCTTCAAATTATTTTTCGTGCGAAAACTCTCAGGTGTGGATACTTTTCTTCGGAAAGATATGTTCTATTAAATTCGCTTAGTTCCACATCATCAAATTTAGACTTCAAATATGAGTCTTCTTGAAGCTCGACAACTCCATTTGTAGGTGAAGCGGAGCATTTTCCACATTACACTTACAAGGATTTTCAAAAATATTGAGAGTGCTATCCATATTCTATAATCGGAAAATCTATCAGTGAATTACTATGACAGTAGTTCCAGTTCATCAGCATAGCGACCGTATTCAATGTTTCGTGACTGGATAATGTTAAAAAATGAAAACAGTTTTTACTTATCATTTGTGTTTCCCACACGAGAATTTTGTTTTGAAAAGCTTTAAGCTGACTGAAGCTTCGTTTTTGAAGCTTCAAGTTTAGGTCTTTTAAGTGTCCTGTGGAATTATAAGTTACAAAGCAAAGTTGAATCACAAATTTGCGGCAATGTTGTCGGTTTATACTTTGCTGTAGCACCTTCTGATGAGATTTTGGATGATGTCGTGGCAGGGATTGAAAGTTCAATTCAATATCTGCCTGATTCATCCAAGGGTTTCATCAGAGTGGCTTGAAGGAACCAAATTTCTAAAAATATAATGAATAACGTAGACAATAGAAAGTCATACTCAAAGAATCCTATAAAGACTATCAAAAAATTGCGCGAGAAAGACTGTTTTTATTTAAAAGCAGATAAAGGTAATAAGGTTGTTATTTTAGATAAAGAGGACTATTATGAACGGGTAAACAACCTAATTAGTAATGGTCCTTATAAAGAACTTACTAGAAACCTTACTTTACCAAGAATGACCACTGAAATAAAAAATGTCCTCAAATCATGTAACAACCTTATTACTCCACCTGTTAAGAATAGGTTACGTGTATCTAACCCTACTGTACCTAGATTGTATTGTCTACCAAAAATTCATAAGCCCGGGAAGTCAGTGCGTCCAATAGTAGCATCTATTGGATTTTCGACTTACCACTTATCAAAATGGTTGACTAAACCTCACAAAACTTTGTATGAAACAAAATTGCTTCCGTTTCAAGTTCTATGAACAACATGAAGGAACCGCAATGGGTGTTTATCTGTTTTTATGGGTGTTTAACTGTTTATCGCCTTTCATTGCTAATGTCTTCATGAGTCGATTTAAAACTGAAGCAAAAGAAGAATTCGAGTATTTTCCTAGGATTTGGCTGAGGTATGTGGATGACATTTTTGCCGTGTTTGACACTAAGATTGCGGATGTAGAAAACTTCATTTCCAAATTAAATAGTCGTTTCACTTCTGTAAAGTTTACATATGTACTAGGAAATAATGGAAAACTTCCATTTTTAGATGTATTAGTAATTAAAAATAGTGACAATAGGTTAGAATTTGATATATATAGAAACCACTTGTCCATCCATTTTCTTGCCCATCGTTTACTAAGTTTCCCTCTCAGTATGAGAGGTTTGAAAAAGGAAAAGTATTAATTAAAGATATAGCTGTGAGTAATGGTTATCCTAGAGATATAGTTGAAAAACTAATTAGGAAGCGTAAATTTAAGGACACACTTCGTAATTCTACGACCTTTCAAAAGGGTATAGAGACTCCAAAATATGTATCCATCCCGTACAAACCCCGGTTTACTCGTGGTTTGAGTAAGGTCTTCAACAATATGGGTATAACAGCGATTCATTCGTCGAGTAATAAATTACAACAACTTTTAGACAATCCAAAGGATAAAATTGTTCCAAATGAAAGGTCTGGAATTTATGAAATTAGTTGTAATGATTGTGATCGAATGTTGGACAAACGGACAATTAACACCAGATTTAAAGAGCATATGGTTCATATAAAATATGGAAGAAAAGATAAGTCTAGTGTTGCACAACATGCTTTTGACAACAATCATAGAATAGATATTAGTAATTTAAGATTAGTTAGGAATGTGACCAATAATAGACAGTTGGATGCATTTGAGAGCATAGGAATTGTAAAATGTAAAAGTAGTATGAATAGCGACAAGGGACCTATACCGTATAGCCCGCTTTACGCCTTGCTTAGCAACCGATCATTGAAGCGTGATTAGTCACGCGTAAATTTCACGGTGATATCATTAGTGACGTCACCATGAAAATAGTATAAATATGGTAGATTTTGTAGTTTAGGATTAATTTTAATCGTCTCCGGATGATGCCAACTTGGTTGGCGAAACGCGCGTCGAGCGAAGTGAAAGTGTTTTGGTGTTTGTGGAAACTACTCCGAGTGTTTCTTTCTTTTCCATAAAATCAGCTATTTCTTTTCTTCTAAGGTCATGAAACCTTCTCAGCATTTTACCTTTGCTTAGCCACCTTACTTCGCAATAATATGTCTCATCATCGTGTTCTGTAGAGTTCATCCAAAAATGCATCAAACTGAAAATGGTTAAGACCGCGGGATCTAATGAAATTAATGGTATTTACTACCACATCCATAACATTATTCAGTCGAATGGACTTAGAGCACAAGTTTTGTTGGTGAATGATGCAATGCAGAATTATTAAATCACATTATTGCACATCCACAGCGGTTGCTCTTTCCATCAGAATTCCGATAAAACCTTTTCGTGAACCCACCATTGAAGGCGCACCATCTGTGCACACTCCAACTAATTTACACCATTGCAAAATATATTGCTCAAAAGTATTCTGAACCTCTTTAAAAATCATTTCCAGTAGTGGTCCCTTGTAGCGGCCGTAAAGCCAGTAATTCCTCTGTCACTGAAAATTCTTCAACTATACCTCGTATAAAAATAGCTAAATAGGCTGTGTCAGACAAATCTGTACTCTCATCCAAAGCAATCGAAAATGCTTGAAAATAAGCCAATCTGTCGGTCAATGTTTTTTTGATATCACTAGCCATCATATCTATACGTCGAACAACAGTACGTCGCGATAAGCTCTGCAACTCTCTGAAAGTTCTGCAACATCTACTAGGCACTCTTTAACAAACTGTCCCTCAGAAAATGACTTCGATGTTTGCGCTATTCTGGAACTAATTATAAAATTAACTTTAACAACAATGTATAGATTTGATTTTTGTGAATGGAACATTTGTTGCGCTTTCCCTAAATCGGGAATAAGTTTTTTAATTTTATCTTTTCTTACTCACGGGCCAGAGTAAAATATATTGAACAAAATGCTTGCTGCTGTAATGCCGCTTAATATTGTATTCTTTTAAAACAGAAATTGTTTCATTGCACAACAAACACGTAGGTTTACCACTATCTCCTCTGAAAATCTTGTATCTTCCATGGGCACTTGTAATTATATTCTTATAGGAGTTTATAAGACTCGGATCGCTCAAATAAGTATCTAGGGGGCATGGAATACGTTTCCATGACAGCGGTTATCTTTTCCCATTCACCCATCTTTGTTAATAATTTTCTAAAATATACAGCATTGGTACTTGCAATCTCACAAAATGAATTTGTACTTACTTTGCCATATTTTCCATTAAATTGTATTGAACGTCGAACTCCGTTTTAACACTTATTATTAAATTTAAAACGGCTTTGGCAGTCTCCCTAATCAATTCTCCTGGTGGTATAGTGATCAGACTTTCTAAATAAGCATTATGTATGTTTAGTAAAGGACCTAACACCCTTTCTTCTACAATAGCTTTATATCTAACTGAGTTATTCTTTTTGTACAGTACATTCCATTCCAAAATAAAGTAACGTAACAATAATCGGCGGCCTCTTCGTGTTAATGGAGTGTAATTTACTCATCAGTATATATAACAGACTATTTATGGGAATAGTCTAAGATCATTTTTATTTCGAAGTGGCCTTCTAATCTGCCCAGGAAGCTATTAGCATGTGTTGTATAAATAGGGATCATAATATTAGTGAATATCACAATTATTCGAATATTATAAGAGCTAATTCCCATATCCAACATAACACCGAGATGCTTTTAACGCAAAATGACATAAAACCGCACTCGGGCCTATTGGACAGATGCAAGGGAGTTGTTAATATTTCCATAACATTTCTAACCACGGACATATCGGAGTTGCGAAGAATGTCAATCTGGAACATTATTGAAATATTACAATACTGATTCCGGTATTTGAATTTTCTTGCGCGATTGATTTATATTAGAAGCATCTGCTCGCTGATGAACTAGTAATATCGTTAAAGGAACTTTGACCCTCAGTTCACTCTACAGTTATTAATCTGGATAGACCCTTTCCGAAGCTCTCAACTTGAGATGTGCTCCGGATAAACAGAATAAGATGAGAGCACATGAAACTGACCCATATGATCGGTCAGTTCTGTTAAACTAATACAATTATACTTACGATACTGCGGTCAGAAATCAAGTATATTTTTAATCGGTAATTTCTTTGTAACTCTTTAGATACGAACGGCGTCTTTGCAATAATCAACAAATAATAATTTAGAGAACAATAACTCAAATATGTCAAGCAAATATCAGGACAATATATAAATCAAATGCTCTATTAATTGTTCAAATGTGCCCTATCAGTGTGTAATTCGGGGTCTAAAATTTTGCCTTCTTAGACTCGCACCTCCAAAAATCCACATTTGATATAATTTATTGGATTGTTTTTATTAACTATGTAATTGAAATGTATCAAAAGTAAATAAAGAAATAAAAACCAGTATTGTTAAAAAATATTATTCTGTCATTAGAACGTTAAAATAAAATTCTGTCATTAGAACGTTCGGTTATTAATTAATTGTATGTTTGTTTATTTTTATTTGTAACGTTCCATGTATTATACTTTTTTGGTAGCTCTGTTATTTTTCAAGGATTTTTATAATATTAAAGTTTAATTTATGGTTTACTACATGAAGATATTTTTAATAATTAGTTTGTGTCACCCAAATATTTTTCTATAAATGAATAGTTCCTATCAAATCTGTTGGAAATGATAAATAGATCGGGGTAGTTCTCACACGCAAAAACGCAACTTTGTAGAAAACACAATTAAGCTTGACTGAGGCACCATTAGTGGTAGTGTACAAAAAATAAATTTATATAACCCCAAACTTCCTTGTTAACTCTTAAACAAGGATTTTGGTAATTACCTATTGTTTAGCTGAATTATATCTCAATATTTCTCACGGGGTTTTTGCTAGGGGCGAACTATGCTTTCTCCCAGTCTTCTGTGTCAGAACAGTCGGATAGAAATATTACAATAGATATGCTCGGAATTACATAAGTGTTATGTTTTATGGTTTTTGCCCTTGCTACGTTATGCATTCAGAGAGCCTTATGGCGAGAATATATATGTTATTGTTATGGATAAATATATGAGAAATAGGCAAATAAATTCATATATCCCCGGCTGGTATAACCGAAAGGTCTTAGTACATTTATTTTATTTTACCGTGCTTCTACAAAATTCCAGATGAGCTTTTAAATTTCCCTTTGGTTGTATTTAACAATTTTTGTTAGTCGAGATATCATGTGTTTATGGATATTAGGTGAACAGTGAACATATACAATAATTATATCATCCATATATCATAAACGTCGTTCGTTTTGGAAAGGTAGCCATTATAATGTTGAAATGTGGGTGCATAATTTTTTAGTCCAAATGGCATATCAACGACTTCGAAATCGCCGATTTCCACAAAAGCGTGACATTTTCAATATATTTGCAAATTGACCAAGTAAAATCACTAGATATCGTATCACTTAAATAATTAAAGGCTTATGTATAAACAAATAAGGATATTAGGAAATCAGTATTATATTATTTCATGAAATGTGAAACATTCTATTCGGAATAAAATAAAAGCTAGGGGCGTATTACCTAGCGGAGAAATTAAGTATAACTCGAATTTAGTATACCTTTCAATTTGGCTTCCTATGTGTTAAATGGGATTTTTCGTATTATTTAGTCGAACATTATTTGGTTATTGTGAATAACATCAATTTGTATATTGAGTGGTAACAGTATTTACAGATATTTTTCTATATGTTTTTGAAGTTGCGTGTAAATATAACATTGAAAACATTATCAAATGGGTTATAAATGATTATATGTTTTTAGGTAATATAACCTCACTTTCATTGAGAGCAAATAAGTATCTAGGTTTTCATTATATATTTAACAACTAAATAATAATAAAAAGAGAAACTTTTCGACTTATATTCTTAATAAAGCTTAATTATTAACTTAAATTCCTAAATGCACGAGTAGTATTTATTGGCAATAGCAAATAGCGTAATATTGTGAAATTTAATTTAGATGATAAAGGTAGTTTAATTTACTTTTCTTGAAAACATTAAGAGGAAGTTTCCAATGTTTTTAATTTACCTCTCTTTACCTGTAGTTCAATATTTCTCTTGAAATAAACGTCCCCATTATTGGCTTTCAGATAATTTCAAACAATCATTGATAGAAGTTAATTTCCTAAAACTCACGAGCTGCCGTAAAATGTTTAATTCGTCAAACGTTAGTAAATTATAATTTGATAATAATTAAACACGTACCCGCTACCAACTGCTACATAGTTAATGACAAATCCATAAGATATATAGACTAAACCCCTGCGCATTATAAACCTCCTCGAGTTTGCTTAAAGACCGAAATTTGCATAGTCGTAGAGTGCTATTATCAAATGTTCCAAACATTGCAGTCCCAATAATGGATAAACACCATACATGGATGTGTATATTAATAATTAGCGAGACCTGTTATGCAATGTAACAGTCGTGGTAATTTCGGTTTAATAATATGTGTTTTGTAAGGCAAATAACGAGAGCTGTTTGTATGATGCATGCACATTCAAAGTTCAAGCATGTGCAGAAATTTTGTTGCTTTAGTGGGAAATGGGAAGTTATTGTTTATGGGCAGTTTGTTACAATCAATCATAAAGTGATTATATATATATATATATATATATATATATATATATATATATATATATATATATATATATATATATATATATATATATACATATATATATATATATATATATATATATATATATATATATATATATATATATATATATATATATATATATATACATATATATATATATATATATATATATATATATATATATATATATATATATATATATATATATATATATATATATGTAATATATATATATATATATATATATATATATATATATATATATATATATATATATATATATATATATATATATATATATATATATATATATATATATATATATATATATATATATATATATATATATATATATATATATATAATAACAAGAAAGATACAGAACATCTTTCTACAATCTACAATCTGTTAATATAAAAGTATTAAAATAAATTAACAAAAAACATTCTCTCTATATATAAACTTATATACGTACATACATACCTACTTACTATAAATATACATCTACATAATATTAACATAACCAAAATTAGAATAATAATGAAATATAAAATAGCTTAAGTTCGTAGGGTTTCTTGGCTGTTCTTCCCTATGATACTAATCGAACAGTCTAGTAACCTTAAAAATTAATTAAAACTGTCATATTTACCTGTGTCAAATATGTCACAAAATAAAATACTCTTTTGAAAAAGGCCCAAGAAAGGGACCGAAACGTCAAGTAACCTAATCAGTCGTTTTATTGCTACTATCCCAAGATAAACCCTCCAAAAAAAATATATAAAGATAGCAAAGAAATTAGAAGATAAAAATATATTCCTGGGTGAGATATGGAATCCTACATCAAATACAAACAAATTCGAGACACCTACAATGCAGAAACATGCAAAACCTTGAAAATTTATATGAAAACTCATGCCAAGTTAAATTCGATGAAGAACAGAAGAATTTTCTTGTTAAAGTGTAAACACAAACAATTAACACCTCAGTTTATGAGATTCAACCTTAAACATATCACATTTCAAAGTAGATATATAGAGCAGAAATTCAATTACAAAGTAAGTAAATTTAATTATTCTTTAATAAATCTATTATTAACAGATTGCACCAAATATTTGAATTCATTAAATCTGAAACTAAACAATATCTATCAAATATTGGTTTCAGTTACTCCTCAAAATTTAATTAATAAATTTTTAAATCAATTTCATAAAAAAATGGAAAAACAGTTTCTAAATTATAAAAAGAAACAACAAACAAAAATTTATAAAATGGAACAAAAACAAAATTACAATAATAATAATGAACAAAATAATAACCTTGAAAATTGGGTTGAAAATATTTCAAATACAATAATCCCAAATAACATTAATGAAATATTAAGTCTAGGTCCAAACTTTTGCATAAATACCAACAAAAATAACTTACCAATTCCAAATATAATAGCAAATATTGAAAATATAATAGAAACTAAACCAAATATTATAAAAAATGAAATTAGATCCAAAATTAATAGTGTAGTATATAATTTTAAAAATAAATCAAATAATAAAAATGAATCAACAAAAAAATTAGAAAAACAAATAAAGGATACTCAACAATTTTTAAAAATTAACCCTCAAATTACTATTCTAAAACCAGATAAATCAAACAAAACTGTAATCATGAACACAAGTGATTACAAAGAAAAAATTAATCATATGCTAAATGATAATACAACATATCAACGTTTGAGAAATAACCCAACAAAAAAATATCAAACTGAAAATAATAATTTAATAAAAAAATGGGAAACTAAAAAATATATCACAAAAGATATAGCTAATACTTTAAAAATTAATAATTCTCTTCCCCCTAAATTTTATGGTCTACCAAAACTACATAAACCAAATATCCCATTAAGACCTATTGTCTCATATGTTCAAAGTCCATTTTATAATTTAGCAAAATTTTTATCAAATATTCTAAACAACGTTGTTAGGAAAACAAACCATTATATAAAGGACTCTTGGACATTCAAAACATTTATCGATACAATAAAATTGAATAACCAAGAAAAACTTTTCTCTTTAGATATAATTTCACTATATACCAATATACCAATAGACCTGGCAAAAAATATAACAAATAAACGTTGGAACGAAATAAAAAATTATACTTCTTTACCAATAGAAGAGTTCTTATATGCCTTAGAACTCACATTAAATTGCACATTTTTTCAATGCAATAATACATATTACAAACAAACAAATGGCTGTGCAATGGGTTCACCAATATCCAGTACAATCGCAGAATTAGTACTAGAAGATTTAGAGAAAACCATAATTCCAACACTAAACTATAAAATACCATTTTTTAAACGTTATGTTGATGATTGCATAACTGCATTTCCAACTGAACATAAAAATTATATCCTAAATAAATTTTATAGTTACCATCCAAAAATACAATTTACAATTGAAAACGAATCAGAAAATACAATAAATTTCTTAGACTTAACTCTTATAAATAATAAAACTGAAATATTAACAAAATGGAATACAAAAACAACATGGTCTGGTAGATATACCAATTTCTACTCAAAAAACCCTTACAACCATAAAAAACTGTAATAATTGGTATTGCAGACAGATCAATAAAACTAACGTCTGCCATTTTTAGAAAAGAATGCATAGAAAAAGCAAAAAACGTTTTAATAAATAATAACTATCCTTTTTCTCTAATCAACAAAATTTTCAAAAACCGAATTCACAAATACTACAATTCTCCACCACCACTAATCAATACAACTAATACTCGTAAAACATATATTGCCTTACCATATATACCACAACTATCAGAAAATATTTCAAACATTTTAAAAACATATGATATTCACACAGCACACAAAACTACAAACAACTTAAAATTCCTTTACACACCATTAAAAGATAAAAATCCACTTGAAAAAACTACACACTGTATATATGAAATTCCATGTAAACAATGTGATGAAGTCTACATTGGTCAAACAATGCAACTCCTTGAAGAACGTTTAAAAGGTCACAAATATTCAGCTAATATTACAGCTCTAAAAAAACATTCTAATGAAACAGGTCATCAATTTAACTACGAAAATACTAAAGTTATTAATAAAGAACAAAATTATTAAACACGCCTAATAATGGAATCAATTTATATTCAAAAAAATCCTAATGCATGTAATAACAAGAAAGATACAGAACATCTTTCTACAATCTACAATCTGTTAATATAAAAGTATTAAATAAATTAACAAAAAACATTCTCTCTATATATAAACTTATATACGTACATACATACCTACTTACTATAAATATACATCTACATAATATTAACATAACCAAAATTGGAATAATAATGAAATATAAAATAGCTTAAGTTCGTAGGGTTTCTTGGCTGTTCTTCCCTATGATACTAATCGAACAGTCTAGTAACCTTAAAAATTAATTAAAACTGTCATATTTACCTGTGTCAAATATGTCACAAAATAAAATACTCTTTTGAAAAAGGCCCAAGAAAGGGACCGAAACGTCAAGTAACCTAATCAGTCGTTTTATTGCTACTATCCCAAGATAAACCCTCCAATATATATATATATATATATATATATATATATATATATATATATATATATATATATATATATATATATATATATATATATATATATATATATATATATATATATATATATATATATATATATATATATATATATATTGAATAAGTATCTTCTTGTAATAAGTAATTTTTATATATAGCTTCACGTTGCGCTTGCCATTTAAAATAAGTATCTTTTTATGTGTGTATATATATATAATTAATTTTGTTTTTAATTTAAATTTTTTTATATTTTTAGTTATATTTATTAAATTTTATTCACACGTTGGTATGCCTCTTAAAAATAAAGATGTATATGTGAATGCTCTGTATACGTTGTTGTTTAAGGATTTGTATAGAATGAGATAATGTAACGTAATGGTATGGCGATGAAATGTCTGATTAGCTTACAGGTTACTTAGACTATTTCTTCCCTATTGAATCCTATTTGATGACTATTGACTGACTTTGAATGACTATTTTTATTGTCATGTAATATAATAATAAATAAACATAAACTGAAATTCGAGATAGAGAGGAGAGGTCTCGAATTTCTGTAACTCGAAAATGTAACTCAAATGTGTCGAATTCGAAGCCATTAACGTCCTAATAACGCAGTACCCTCTATATGTCGAAATTTTAAGGTTAAAATGAACTCTTGGTACAACATTTGTACATTAAGAGATACGAGGAGCCAATGGATGTATAGTCACGAAGATCTGTATATCTGTATATCTGAGTTCTCTTTATTTTATATACATACATATACGGAAATCTACGGCATTCGCAGTGCGTTGTTACTACAATATCATAAAATTTCAAACACACCAGATAATATATTTAGATCGGTTGATAAATTTAAGAAATTTTATGAGTCAAACATGTTAAAGAAAACAATACATTAAAACTTAATAACTGATTATTTTAAAAAATGATTACATATTATTATACCTATATGTAATAGATATATACATACATATTTATGTTATACCTACTCTTTTTTATACTAGGGTGTTTTAGATAAGTACGTTTATAGTATTATAGAATATTTTATAATGTATTTTCTTTAAATAAAATAAATGTAGGTATATTAGATATATTTTCTTTAACTCAAAATTTCTATAACTCGAATTAATTTTTCAGTCTCTTTGAATTAGAGTTATAGAGGTTTGACTGTATTTTTAACTTTAGTTTTACTATTAATTTAACAAATTTTTATAAAAATTATAGGCGTGGCTGTTATCTCATCGAACGCCTTAACAAGACTCTCTCGCATTGTTATCTGTAACTACGGATATGCCGTATGCAAAAACATTCGCATTTCCTGGTTACGATCCTTCTTTCTTGTTTTTATGATACAATCTGATCAATCAGAATGATGCGAATTATTTAATTTATTTAATTTTACATAATACTCTTACAATTTGAACTTTACTTGATCTAATTGTGAATTCTAAACACTACAATATAATACGATTCACTTTTTGTTGTATAACTTCGATTTATTATCGAGGCGTCATATCTACATTGCACTTTGCGTCGAGGCTATAAATTCTCGAACCCGTTATTTACATTGATGCTTTCGCATTAATCTTTTAATCTAGACATAGTTCATTAATGCTCGACATTCTATAATTCTTATTGGGACTTGTCTATTCTGATTATGCTTGAGATAGATTTTTGTGCCGATAAATAGTCCCGATATAATGATATTACGTTCGGACCAATCAGGCGCATAGCTGGTTGGTTTTATGTATAGTACATACGTTGGACAGCGATACGTGCGTGCTTGCACTTGTACTATAGTACGTACGAAAGATATTGATCACTGATTTAATTTTTTTAATTACCTTTTATCTTTAACTTATAACCCCATTTCCCGTTACTTGATTTTTCCTTACTTCGCTGCACTTTTCTAGTACTGGAGCATTTACTCTTTCAGGAGCCGGTTCTAAGTAGGAATTGATTACAAACACAATAATAGCACATTTATTATTAGTATTGTCTTTGGTCATTTTTGAGCATATACCTAGGGGACACAATTGCAATAATGATCTCACTATAAAAACGATTAATATGTAGATTCACTTATGCATCAATATATAATTGAAAATCCATACTGCCAGAGGGCAGTTTTGAATCGGGATTCCATTTAATAAAGTTATCCAGCTGCACTGCCAATTTTAGTCTGGGGAAAATAAATACAGAACAATAAACTTCTATATTTGCTTTCGGGCAGTATTTAATCGAACATCAAATTATTTCCATTTTGGCAAGTTATAAAATCTGGGGTAGCAACTAAAATACTCACTGTGAGCATCATCGCCTGTGCCAATAAGAGAGTAAAAATTGTCCACAATTTTTCAAGCAATATATGTGCAAACATGTTCTGGTTCCAGAAATTATACTAAAATATATTACAGGTATCGTTCATCCACTCGCATTTTTGATTGGCCATTGTGAATAATTTGAACATAAAATGTTAAAATGCCAACCCTAACGGGAGTCATTCCAAAAAATTCAATACATTTTGACACGTAAAATCATTAGTATTACCAATTTACATTAGGAAAATCATTATAACTACTGGGACTGTGCGATGGTGGAGTTGTCTAGCGATTGTTATTCAATGTGATCACCTAGCATTTTTGGTTTCGTGTACCGCTGTCTGCGAAGCGAATTATCGGGAACTAACTTACCAATTAGGACTAATGGGGTTTTCAGGTTTCCATCAAACCTAGCGAATGATGACTGAATTTTAATTTATGGCAGTTATGTAGATTTAATTCTGTAGAAATCAAGATCTTCGGGTGGCATTATTTATTTTAAAATTACGTCTTAGATTTGAAAACTTAGCATTAGTATACCAAACACCACATGTTTGCGAAAACTAAATTAATGTAATGTATATTAATGGTGACAGTTTTAGTAAGATAACACAAGTGCCCAACAGCTGACATACATACACCAAGGGAATATCATAACGGCAATAAGAAGGTAATTCATCACAAAGTAGCGTTAAATCAGTGATGAGGGTTAAGCATTGTACTGTCAAAACTTCCAAAACTTTTCGGTGGAAATTCGAGAACTCATTTAAATGATTCAACTCTTTCAAATAAATAATGTATATACCTACTAATAAGTACATAGTAATTGATAGATAAAGATACCTCTTATAGATAATATCCCTCATTTTTCAACAACGGTTTTATGTGGATTTCGGTTTTTATTAAGAAAATAAGTTATAAGAGCATCCCCATGTGAAATTGCAAACTGCTGATATAATATGATAGCTCCATTATACCGCTTAATCTACTTCTATGGTCCTTATGCAATAGCAAGGTTGAGTATCCTATATATGGCTTCCAAGGGCTTTCAGAGGGCTATTGAAGATTTTCGGAGGAATCAACTGTAAGCCCATAACCCTGCGATATTAAAAAAAATCCTTATCTATTACATAACTAAAAAATATTTGTGTACTGTAAATAATATAATTTGTAAATCGTAGAAGTTGCATAGCCTGTTTATCTAATGCGCAAGACAATTTATTGGTTTATATAAACATTTTTACATTTGTAGCAGGACAAAAACAAAAAGTTACAACATAGTGAATATACTAATGTATAATTTACTATAACTGTCTTAATATTTATTTATGCAACAAGTGAAAAAAGTAAATATTTATTGCACATGACGTGCTATTATCCAATGAGGCCGGCAACGGCAGGCCGAGTTGGTCAACACGTCGAGTGCCATAAACACTTTTTTGTACGAGTTACATACAATATTTTTTCTACGTTCATGCAAAAACGAAAAAATGTTTAGTTTAGGTGGCATTAATGTCACGACATTAGGTGACATGATCTTTCTGTCAAAACACTGTAGTAAAATGACAGATCCTAATGAACACAATGGGTACCATAACTAATATATAAATATTAAATATGTTTTACAACGTTAATGCAAAGAACAAAACTTTATTGAACAATATTTAGTGCAAAAACTGGTTCTTTATTGCCCTAGTGCAATAAAAATTTCATTGCACTCATCTGTCATTCTACTACACTGTTTTGTGATCGGCAATTTTCTTCCAGAGTAAATCCCAGGAGGTTAACTCTATCCCCGCTCTTGATTCTGTGGTTTGAAGTTATAACTAATTTCTGTGATTTGTTCTCATTGGCTTTAAGTTTGTTCGCTGAGAACCACATATCTGCCTTTTTAAGAATTTTAACGATATATTTTAGTAAAACAAGATAGTTTGTTATAAAAGTTGTATCGTCTGCGAAAAGAATATATTTGTGTGGATAAATAAAATAGTTAAATTCATTTATAACTATTATAAACGACAGTGGCCCCAATGCTGACCCTTGGGGCACACCATGCCGTATGTTATTAAGATCTGAAATAATATCATCAATGCTTACACATTGTTTTCTATTTATAGATACGATTCAATTAGTGACAAAGCCACACCCCTTACACTATCATAACAAGATTAGTACTATCATAATAAGTATTTTATTCATGACATATTTGACATAGGCAAAAATGACAGTTTTAATTAATTTTTAAGGTTACTGTTCGATTAGTATCATAGGGAGAACAGTCAAGAAACGCTACGAACTTAGGCTATTTTAAATTTGATTATTACTCTTTTTACTATTTTAGTAATGTTAATATTAAGTATATGTATATTTATAATAAGTAGGTATGTATGTACGTATATAAGTTTATATATAGAGATAATGTTTTCTGTTAATTTATTTAAAATTTTATATTAACAAATTGCAGATTGTAGAAAGATCTCTTTTGTTATTACATGCATTAGAATTTTTTTGAATATAAATTGATTCCATAATTCGCCGCGTTTTATAATTTTGTTCTTTATTAGCTTCATTACAATGTTTTTTTAGAGCTGTAGCTGAACATTTTATGATTTTCCACATATCACAATAATTAATATCAATAAATTGTTAAACAGAGATATATAACTTATTTCTTTGTATCAGTTTCGCAGCTTATTTTCAGATCCTACTCCTGAGATATGAGATTTACAATTATATTCATTTAATGAGCATAGCCGGAGCATAAAAGGTAAAGGGTAAATCAATATTTGTAAAATAATATAAATTAAGAAAATTACAATCAAAATTAAAAATTACCAATATACAAATACCATAACAAAACAATATATACATACATATATATATATATATATATATATATATATATATATATATATATATATATATATATATATATATATATATATATATATATATATATATATATATATATATATATATATATATATATATATATATATATATATATATATTGTGAAAAGTAATATTGGGTTTGTAGCATTTCATTACGTAGAGAAATAAGCAAATAGACGAATAAGAAGGAAGATGCACTTACCAGTGCTATATCTGGACATACATACGGAAACGAACCACTATACACACGGAAACGAACCACTTGGAAGTTTTACAAGTTCTTTCACCTTTATTGAGGATCTTCAGAGCAGTGTACGATTTATTTCATTGATCATTTATACTTGAATTTAAAATATTAATACTCAAGTAATTAAATATAAAATTCAAGTATAAATGATCAATGAAATAAATCGTACACTGCTCTGAAGATCCTCAATAAAGGTGAAAGAACTTGTACAACTTCTAAGTGTGTATAGTGGTTCATTTCGGTATGTATGTCCAGATATAGCACTGGTAAGTGTATGTTCCTTCTTATTCGTCTAATTGCTTATTTCTCTATGTAATGAAATGCTACAAACCCAAGATTACTTTTCACAAAACAAATATGAATAGCAAATAATGTCAAAGCTAATATATATATATATATATATATATATATATATATATATATATATATATATATATATATATATATATATATATATATATATATATATAGCCTTTGTTTTATTCGATGGTTTGATACTTTGTGAATGATGAGTCTGCTATATTTAAGTGGCAATAACGGAAAGTATAGGCAACTAAATTAAAAGATTCCCCGCAATAAAGCCGGATATTTTGTGGTCAGTTGTGTGAGAAGTGCGAAATGATCTAAACTTTTATTGTGCTAGAGGGAGAATATTATAGAAAAAGTTGGCTGCCCGTCTGGGAAACAACTTCTTCCTGCAATATTATCTTTGTTTCTGTAGTTGTTATTTATTTTATGACAGATATAAACCTCTCCACTAAATTCTCTAAACTACTTTGTACGTTGGTAGACGTTTGCTCTAATCCATAATTATGTACTGTATGTACAAGTTCTTACAACTTCTTGTATGACTCACAATTACCTCGAGGGGAGTCAGCATTAGTTGCCCATATATTATAGCCATTTTAATAGGCTTTGTATGTGAAGCCAGGACTCAGATATATCTTCATCCACTAACATGGCTTTTATATTGTACATGTAGTAATAAACATACATTTATATTATTATAATTATATGTCGGATAGGTATATGTACTCCAAAAATTTACTGGTAAAATAACAGTGACGACAATGGTGGAAAAATAACGTTAATAATTTTAAGAAATTACTTATTCCCGATGCAGTAAAGATCGATTTTGCTGTAAAACAATTAGCAATTTGCATTTCAAATAAGATTCTTTCTCCCTAATATATCACAATTTAATCCGAGGAACGATAAAAAACTAGTAAATGCGCGAACAAAGAAAATATAAAATCCTAATATGATTTAAACGTCAACGTTAGCTGCAGCTTCCTAGCTGCAAAAAGCGGAATGAGCTCCGCTGCATCCAGCGTTCACGGCTGGGGAAGGGCGTTTAATTTATATTTTGCTATAAGTAAACGACGTCTTTAACGTTAACTAGCGCTTCTTATCTCAGACGTTAATCCATTATTTCAAAAAGCTCTTAACACATTTTAGGTTTCTATTTTCTAAATTAAATGCAGGAGCACGTAACCCAACTCAAGAGCGGGCAACATTTGCTCTAAGGTACAAAAACGGACAGGAAGTTATGAGACAGGTCATCCTCGGGAATGAGATATATATGCAGTCCCTTGAATATTCAAGTTAATATCTGAGGAACATTGTATTGAGAGAATCATGAGAACTTGTGAACAAATGACATCTACTTGGAATTTTCATTTATGTGAAGGTGAAATATCTTTACCTGTCAACGAGGACAACCATGATCTCGAAAATGTACGAACTTATA
This sequence comes from Tetropium fuscum, assembly GCA_964058915.1. Taxonomy (NCBI): domain Eukaryota; kingdom Metazoa; phylum Arthropoda; class Insecta; order Coleoptera; family Cerambycidae; genus Tetropium; species Tetropium fuscum. Next base: position 134 of record CAXKVY010007209.1, on the reverse strand, counting down.
AAGACCTCATTGAAGACGAAAAAGTTGCAGTTCATAATCTTCTACGCCTTTATGAGATCTGTAACTATAACGTTGATAAAAAAGTTCAAGTTTGTAGTGGAGACATTGTTACAACTTTTACGTCAACAATAGAA
>CAXKVY010007207.1:0-32247 GCA_964058915.1 Tetropium fuscum | reverse complement strand
CACCTAGAGTTGTGACCTTGAGCACTCCTTCATTAGTAGAAAACTCCTACACAATAGAAAAGACGTTCAAGAGAAAACGGTCTAAATTTTATTGCAATTAGTATGCAGCAGAGCTTTCAGAAAATGCCCAATTAATATACACGTTAATTCGAACTCGTTTTGTACGCAAAGCAGCAATCCGCGGGCAATATTAGCGATGTCTATCAATGTTCTATACCATGCCAATGTAACTATCATATCTTAGCGTTCGCATACAGCACCTAGAGTTGTGACCTTGAACGCTCCTTCATAAGTAGATAACTCCTTCACGATAGAAAAGACGTTCAATAGAAAACGGTCTAAGTTTTACTGCAATTAGTATGCAGCAGAGCTTTCGAAAAGTACCCAATTAATATACACGTCAATTCGAACGCGTTTTGTACGCAAAGTATCAATCCGCGGGCTATATATGGCACTTCGCGATGTCTATCCATGTTCTATACCATGCCAATGTAACTATCATATCTTAGCGTTCGCATAGAGCACCTAGAGTTGTGACCTTGACCGCTCCTTCATAAGTAGATAACTACTACACAATAGAAAAGACGTACAAGTGAAAATGGATTTAGTTTTACTGCAATTACCATGCAGCAGAGTTGCCAAATAATTCCCAGATAATATACGCGTTAATTCTAATCCGTTTTGTAAACAAAGCAGCAATCCGTGGGGTATTAAGGACACTTCGCGATGTCTATCCATGTTCTATACCATGCCAATGTAACTATCATATCTTAGCGTTCGCATAGAGCACCTAGAGTTGTGACCTTGAACGCTCCTTCATACGTAGATTACTGCTACACGATAGAAAAGACGTACAAGTGAAAATGGATTTAGTTTTACTGCAATTAGTATGCAGCAGAGCTTTCAGAAAATGCCCAATTAATATACACGTTAATTCGAACCCGTTTTGTATGCAAAGTAGCAATCCGCGGGCAATATAAGGCACTTCGCGATGTCTATCCATGTTCTATACCATGCCAATGTAACTACCATATCTTAGCGTTCGCATAGAGCACCTAGAGTTGTGACCTTGAACACTCCTTCATAAGTAGATAACTCCTACACGATAGAAAAGACGTTCAAGAGAAAACGGTCTAAATTTTACTGCAATTAGTATGCAGCAGAGCTTTCAGAAAATGCCCAAATAATATACACGTTAATTCGAACCCGTTTTGTACGCAAAGTAGCAATCCGCGGGCAATATAAGGCATTTAGCGATGTCTATCTATGTTCTATACCATGCCAATGTAACTATCATATCTTAGCGTTCGCATACAGCACCTAGAGTTGTCACCTTGAACGCTCCTTCATAAGTAGATAACTCCTACACGATAGAAAAGACGTTCAAGAGAAAACGGTCTAAGATTTACTGCAATTAGTATGCAGCAGAGCTTCCAGAAAATGCCCAAATAATATACACGTTAATTCGAACCCGTTTTGTACGCAAAGTAGCAATCCGCGGGCAATATAAGGCATTTAGCGATGTCTATCTATGTTCTATACTATGCCAATGTAACTATCATATCTTAGCGTTCGCATAGAGCACCTAGAGTTGTGACCTTGACCGCTCCTTCATAAGTAGATAACTACTACACAATAGAAAAGACGTACAAGTGAAAATGGATTTAGTTTTACTGCAATTATCATGCAGCAGAGCTGCCAAATAATGCCCAGATAATATACGCGTTAATTCTAATGCGTTTTGTAAACAAAGCAGCAATCCGTGGGCTATTAAGGACACTTCGCGATGCCTATCCATGTTCTACACCATGTCAATGTTACTATCATAACTTAGGGTTCGCATAGAGCACAAAGAGCTGTGACCTTGAACGCTCCTTCATTCGTAGATTACTGCTACACGATAGAAAAGACGTACAAGTGAAAATGGATTTAGTTTTACTGCAATTAGCATGCAGCAGAGCTGCCAAAAAATGCCCAGATAATATACGCGTTAACTCGAATGCGTTTTGTAAACAAAGCAGCAATCCGTGGGCTATTAAGGACACTTCGCGGTGCCTATCCATTTTCTATACCATGCCATTGTAACTACCATTTCTCAGCGTTCGCATACAGTACCTAGAGTTGTGACCTTGAACGCTCCTTCATAAGTAGATAACTCCTACACGATAGAAAAGGCGTTCAAGAGAAAACGGTCTAAGTTTTACTGCAATTAGTATGCAGCAGAGCTTTCAAAAAGTACCCAATTAATATACACGTCAATTCGAACGCGTTTTGTACACAAAGTATCAATCTGCGGGATATATAAGGCACTTCGCGATGTCTATACATGTTCTATACCATGCCAATGTTACTATCATATCTTAGCGTTTGCATAGAGCACCTAGAGTTGTGACCTTGACCGCTCCTTCATAAGTAGATAACTACTACACAATAGAAAAGACGTACAAGTGAAAATGGATTTAGTTTTACTGCAATTACCATGCAGCAGAGCTGCCAAATAATGCCCAGATAATATACTCGTTAATTCTAATGCGTTTTGTAAACAAAGCAGCAATCCGTGGGCTATTAAGGACAAATCGCGATGCCTATCCATGTTCTACACCATGTCAATGTTACTATCATATCTTATGGTTCGCATAGAGCACAAAGAGCTGTGACCATGAACGCTCCTTCATTCGTAAATTACTGCTACACGATAGAAAAGACCTACAAGTGAAAATGGATTTAGTTTTACTGCAATTACCATGCAGCAGAGCTGCCAAATAATGCCCAGATAATATACGCGTTAATTCTAATGCGTTTTGTAAACAAAGCAGCAATCCGTGGGCTATTAAGGACACTTCGCGATGCCTATCCATTTTCTATACCATGCCATTGTAACTACCATATCTCAGCGTTCGCATACAGTACCTAGAGTTGTGACCTTGAACGCTCCTTCATAAGTAGATAACTCCTACACGATAGAAAAGACGTTGAAGAGAAAACGGTCTAAGTTTTACTGCAATTAGTATGCAGCAGAGCTTTCAGTAAATGCCCAAATAATATACACGTTAATTCGAACGCGTTTTGTACGCAAAGTAGCAATCCGCGGGTAATATAAGGCACTTCACGATGTCTATCCATGTTCTATACCATGCCAATGTAACTATCATATCTTAGCGTTCGCATAGAGCACCTAGAGTTGTGACCTTGACCGCTCCTTCATAAGTAGATAACTACTACACAATAGAAAAGACGTACAAGTGAAAATGGATTTAGTTTTACTGCAATTACCATGCAGCAGAGCTGCCAAATAATGCCCAGATAATATACGCGTTAATTCGAATGCGTTTTGTAAACAAAGCAGCAATCCGTGGGCTATTAAGGACACTTCGCGATGCCTATCCATTTTCTATACCATGCCAATGTAACTATCATATCTTAGCGTTCGCATAGAGCACCGAGAGTTGTGACCTTGAACGCTCCTTCATAAGTAGATATCTACTACACAATAGAAAAGACGTACAAGTGAAAATGGATTTAGTTTTAAGGCAATTAGCATGCAGCAGAGCTGCCAAATAATGCCCAGATAATATACGTGTTAATTCTAATGCGTTTTGTAAACAAAGCAGCAATCCGTGGGCTATTAAGGACACATTGCGATGCCTATCCATTTTCTATAACATGCCATTGTAACTACCATATCTTTGCGTTCGCATACAGCACCTAGAGTTGTGACCTTGAACGCTCCTTCATAAGTAGATAACTCCTACACGATAGAAAAGGCGTTCAAGAGAAAACGGTCTAAGTTTTACTGCAATTAGTATGCAGCAGAGCTTTCAGAAAATGCCCAAATAATATACAAGTTAATTCGAACCCGTTTTGTACGCAAAGTAGCAATCCGCGGGCAATATAAGGCACTTAGCGATGTCTATCTATGTTCTATACCATGCCAATGTAACTATCATATCTTATCGTTCGCATACAGCACCTAGAGTTGTGACCTTGAACGCTCCTTCATAAGTAGATAACTCCTACACGATAGAAAAGACGTTCAAGAGAAAGCGGTCTAAGTTTTACTGCAATTAGTATGCAGCAGAGCTATCAAAAAGTACCCAATTAATATACACGTCAATTCGAACGCGTTTTGTACGCAAAGTAGCAATCCGCGGGCAATATAAGGCACTTCGCGATGTCTATCTATGTTCTATACCATGCCAATGTAACTACCATATATTAGCGTTCGCATAGAGCACCTAGAGTTGTGACCTTGAACACTCCTTCATTAGTAGAAAACTCCTACACGATAGAAAAGACGTTCAAGAGAAAACGGTCTAAATTTTATTGCAATTAGTATGCAGCAGAGCTTTCAGAAAATGCCCAATTAATATACACGTTAATTCGAACTCGTTTTGTACGCAAAGCAGCAATCCGCGGGCAATATTAGCGATGTCTATCAATGTTCTATACCATGCCAATGTAACTATCATATCTTAGCGTTCGCATACAGCACCTAGAGTTGTGACCTTGAACGCTCCTTCATAAGTAGATAACTCCTTCACGATAGAAAAGACGTTCAATAGAAAACGGTCTAAGTTTTACTGCAATTAGTATGCAGCAGAGCTTTCGAAAAGTACCCAATTAATATACACGTCAATTCGAACGCGTTTTGTACGCAAAGTATCAATCCGCGGGCTATATATGGCACTTCGCGATGTCTATCCATGTTCTATACCATGCCAATGTAACTATCATATCTTAGCGTTCGCATAGAGCACCTAGAGTTGTGACCTTGACCGCTCCTTCATAAGTAGATAACTACTACACAATAGAAAAGACGTACAAGTGAAAATGGATTTAGTTTTACTGCAATTACCATGCAGCAGAGCTGCCAAATAATGCCCAGATAATATACGCGTTAATTCTAATTCGTTTTGTAAACAAAGCAGCAATCCGTGGGCTATCAAGGACACTTCGCGATGTCTATCCATGTTATATACCATGCCAATGAAACTATCATATCTTAGCGTTCGCATAGAGCACCTAGAGTTGTGACCATGAACGCTCCTTCATAAGTAGATAACTACTACACAATAGAAAAGACGTACAAGTGAAAATGGATTTAGTTTTACGGCAATTAGCATGCAGCAGAGCTGCCAAATAATGCCCAGATAATATACGCGTTAATTCTAATGCGTTTTGTAAACAAAGCAGCAATCCGTGGGCTATTAAGGACACTTTGCGATGCCTATCCATTTTCTATACCATGCCATTGTAACTACCATATCTTAGCGTTTGCATACAGCACCTAGAGTTGTGACCTTGAACGCTCCTTCATAAGTAGATTACTCCTACACGATAGAAAAGACGTTCAAGAGAAAGCGGTCTAAGTTTTACTGCAATTAGTATGCAGCAGAGCTTTCAGAAAATGCCCAATTAATATACACGTCAATTCGAACCCGTTTTGTATGCAAAGTAGCAATCCGCGGGCAATATAAGGCACTTAGCGATGTCTATCTATGTTCTATACCATGCCAATGTAACTATCATATCTTAGCGTTCGCATACAGCACCTAGAGTTGTGACCTTGAACGCTCCTTCATAAGTAGATAACTCCTACACGATAGAAAAGACGTTCAAGAGAAAACGGTCTAAGATTTACTGCAATTAGTATGCAGCAGAGCTTTCAGAAAATGCCCAATTAATATACACGTTAATTCGAACCCGTTTTGTACGCAAAGTAGCAATCCGCGGGCAATATAAGGCACTTAGCGATGTCTATCTATGTTCTATACCATGCCAATGTAACTATCATATCTTAGCGTTCGCATAGAGCTCCTAGAGTTGTGACCTTGAACGCTCCTTCATAAGTAGATATCTCCTACACGATATAAAAGACGTACAATAGAAAACGGACTAAGTTTAACTGCAATTAGCATGCAGCAGAGCTGCCAAATAATGCCCCGATAATATACGCGTTAATTCGAATGCGTTTTGTAAACAAAGCAGCAATCCGTGGGCTATTAAGGACACTTCGCGATGCCTATCCATTTTCTATACCATGCCATTGTAACTACCATATCTTAGCGTTCGCATACAGTACCTAGAGTTGTGACCTTGAACGCTCCTTCATAAGTAGATAACTCCTACACGATATAAGAGACGTTCAAGAGAAAGCGGTCTAAGTCTTACTGCAATTAGTATGCAGCAGAGCTTTCAGAACATGCCCAAATAATATACACGTTAATTCGAACCCGTTTTGTACGCAAAGTAGCAATCCGCGGGCAATATAAGGCATTTAGCGATGTCTATCTATGTTCTATACTATGCCAATGTAACTATCATATCTTAGCGTTCGCATAGAGCACCTAGAGTTGTGACCTTGACCGCTCCTTCATAAGTAGATAACTACTACACAATAGAAAAGACGTACAAGTGAAAATGGATTTAGTTTTACTGCAATTACCATGCAGCAGAGTTGCCAAATAATGCCCAGATAATATACGCGTTAATTCTAATCCGTTTTGTAAACAAAGCAGCAATCCGTGGGCTATTAAGGACACTTCGCGATGTCTATCCATGTTCTATACCATGCCAATGTAACTATCATATCTTAGCGTTCGCATAGAGCACCTAGAGTTGTGACCTTGAACGCTCCTTCATTCGTAGATTACTGCTACACGATAGAAAAGACGTACAAGTGAAAATGGATTTAGTTTTACTGCAATTAGCATGCAGCAGAGCTGCCAAATAATGCCCAGATAATATACGCGTTAATTCGAATGCGTTTTGTAAACAAAGCAGCAATCCGTGGGCTATTAAGGACACTTCGCGATGCCTATCCATTTTCTATACCATGCCAATGTAACTATCATATCTTAGCGTTCGCATAGAGCACCTAGAGTTGTGACCTTGAACGCTCCTTTATAAGTAGATAACTACTACACAATAGAAAAGACGTACAAGTGAAAATGGATTTAGTTTTACGGCAATTAGCATGCAGCAGAGCTGCCAAATAATGCCCAGATAATATACGCGTTAATTCTAATGCGTTTTGTAAACAAAGCAGCAATCCGTGGGCTATTAAGGACACTTTGCGATGCCTATCCATTTTCTATAACATGCCATTGTAACTACCATATCTTGGCGTTTGCATACAGCACCTAGAGTTGTGACCTTGAACGCTTCTTCATATGCAGATAACTCCTACACGATAGAAAAGACGTTGAAGAGAAAACGGTCTAAGTTTTACTGCAATTAGTATGCAGCAGAGCTTTCAGTAAATGCCCAAATAATATACACGTTAATTCGAACGCGTTTTGTACGCAAAGTAGCAATCCGCGGGTAATATAAGGCACTTCACGATGTCTATCCATGTTCTATACCATGCCAATGTAACTATCATATCTTAGCGTTCGCATACAGCACCTAGAGTTGTGACCTTGAACGCTCCTTCATAAGTAGATAACTCCTACACGATATAAGAGACGTTCAAGAGAAAGCGGTCTAAGTTTTACTGCAATTAGTATGCAGCAGAGCTTTCAAAATGTACCCAGTTAATATACACGTCAATTCGAACACGTTTTGTACGCAAAGTAGCAATCCGCGGGCTATATAAGGCACTTCGCGATGTCTATCCATGTTCTATACCATGCCAATGTAACTACCATATCTTAGCGTTCGCATAGAGCACCTAGAGTTGTGACCTTGAACACTCCTTCATAAGTAGATAACTCCTACATGATAGAAAAGACGTTCAAGAGAAAACGGTCTAAATTTTACTGCAATTAGTATGCAGCAGAGCTTTCAGAAATTGCCCATATAATATACACGTTAATTCGAACCCGTTTTGTACGCAAAGTAGCAATCCGCGGGCAATATAAGGCTTTTCGCGATGTCTATCTATGTTCTATACCATGCCAATGTAACTATCATATCTTAGCGTTCGCATACAGCACCTAGAGTTGTGACCTTGACCGGTCCTTCATAAGTAGATAACTACTACACAATAGAAAAGACGTACAAGTGAAAATGGATTTAGTTTTACTGCAATTACCATGCAGCAGAGCTGCCAAATAATGCCCAGATAATATACGCGTTAATTCTAAATCGTTTTGTAAACAAAGCAGCAATCCGTGGGCTATCAAGGACACTTCGCGATGTCTATCCATGTTCTATACCATGCCAATGTAACTACCATATATTAGCGTTCGCATAGAGCACCTAGAGTTGTGACCTTGAACACTCCTTCATTAGTAGAAAACTCCTACACGATAGAAAAGACGTTCAAGAGAAAACGGTCTAAATTTTATTGCAATTAGTATGCAGCAGAGCTTTCAGAAAATGCCCAATTAATATACACGTTAATTCGAACCCGTTTTGTACGCAAAGCAGCAATCCGCGGGCAATATTAGCGATGTCTCTTTATGTTCTATACCATGCCAATGTAACTATCATATCTTAGCGTTCGCATACAGCACCTAGAGTTGTGACCTTGAACGCTCCTTCATAAGTAGATAACTCCTTCACGATAGAAAAGACGTTCAAGAGAAAACGGTCCAAGTTTTACTGCAAATAGTATGCAGCAGAGCTTTCAGTAAATGCCCAAATAATATACACGTTAATTCGAACGCGTTTTGTACGCAAAGTAGCAATCCGCGGGTAATATAAGGCACTTCACGATGTCTATCTATGTTCTATACCATGCCAATGTAACTATCATATCTTAGCGTTCGCATAGAGCACCTATAGTTGTGACCTTGACCGCTCCTTCATAAGTAGATAACTACTACACAATAGAAAAGACGTACAAGTGAAAATGGATTTAGTTTTACTGCAATTACCATGCAGCAGAGCTGCCAAATAATGCCCAGATAATAAACGCGTCAATTCTAATGCGTTTTGTAAACAAAGCAGCAATCCGTGGGCTATTAAGGACACTTCGCGATGCCTATCAATGTTCTACACCATGTCAATGTTACTATCATATCTTAGGGTTCGCATAGAGTACATAGAGCTGTGACCATGAACGCTCCTTCATTCGTAGATTACTGCTACACGATAGAAAAGACGTACAAGTGAAAATGGATTTAGTTTTACTGCAATTAGCATGCAGCAGAGCTGCCAAATAATGCCCAGATAATATACGCGATAATTCGAATGCGTTTTGTAAACAAAGCAGCAATCCGTAGGCTATTAAGGACACTTTGCGATGCCTATCCATTTTCTATACCATGCCATTGTTACTACCATATCTTAGCGTTCGCATACAGTACCTAGAGTTGTGACCTTGAACGCTCCTTCATAAGTAGATAACTCCTACACGATAGAAAAGGCGTTCAAGAGAAAACGGTCTAAGTTTTACTGCAATTAGTATGCAGCAGAGCTTTCAGAAAATGCCCAAATAATATACACGTTAATTCGTACCCGTTTTGTACGCAAAGTAGCAATCCGCGGGCAATATAAGGCACTTCGCGATGTCTATCCATGTTCTATACCATGCCAATGTAACTACCATATCTTAGCGTTCGCATAGAGCACCTAGAGTTGTGACCTAGAACACTCCTTCATAAGTAGATAACTCCTACACGATAGAAAAGACGTTCAAGAGAAAACGGTCTAAATTTTACTGCAATTAGTATGCAGCAGAGCTTTCAGAAATTCCCCAAATAATATACACGTTAATTCGAACCCGTTTTGTACGCAAAGTAGCAATCCGCGGGCAATATAAGGCATTTAGCGATGTCTATCTATGTTCTATACCATGCCAATGTAACTATCATATCTTAGCGTTCGCATACAGCACCTAGAGTTGTGACCTTGAACGCTCCTTCATAAGTAGATAACTCCTACACGATATAAGAGACGTTCAAGAGAAAGCGGTCTAAGTTTTACTGCAATTAGTATGCAGCAGAGCTTTCAAAATGTACCCAATTAATATACACGTCAATTCTAACGCGTTTTGTACGCAAAGTAGCAATCCGCGGGCTATATAAGGCACTTCGCGATGTCTATCCATGTTCTATACCATGCCAATGTAACTACCATATCTTAGCGTTCGCATAGAGCACCTAGAGTTGTGACCTTGAACACTCCTTCATTAGTAGAAAACTCCTACACGATAGAAAAGACGTTCAAGAGAAAACGGTCTAAATTTTATTGCAATTAGTATGCAGCAGAGCTTTCAGAAAATGCCCAATTAATATACACGTTAATTCGAACCCGTTTTGTACGCAAAGCAGCAATCCGCGGGCAATATTAGCGATGTCTATCTATGTTCTATACCATGCCAATGTAACTATCATATCTTAGCGTTCGCATACAGCACCTAGAGTTGTGACCTTGAACGCTCCTTCATAAGTAGATAACTCCTTCACGATAGAAAAGACGTTCAAGAGAAAACGGTCCAAGTTTTACTGCAATTAGTATGCAGCAGAGCTTTCGAAAAGTACCCAATTAATATACACGTCAATTCGAACGCGTTTTGTACGCAAAGTATCAATCCGCGGGCTATATAAGGCACTTCGCGATGTCTATCCATGTTCTATACCATGCCAATGTAACTATCATATCTTAGCGTTCGCATAGAGCACCTAGAGTTGTGACCTTGACCGCTCCTTCATAAGTAGATAACTACTACACAATAGAAAAAACGTACAAGTGAAAATGGATTTAGTTTTACTGCAATTACCATGCAGCAGAGCTGCCAAATAATGCCCAGATAATATACGCGTTAATTCTAATCCGTTTTGTAAACAAAGCAGCAATCCGTGGGCTATTAAGGACACTTCGCGATGTCTATCCATGTTCTATACCATGCCAATGTAACTATCATATCTTAGCGTTCGCATAGAGCACCTACAGTTGTGACCTTGAACGCACCTTTATAAGTAGATAACTACTACACAATAGAAAAGACGTACAAGTGAAAATGGATTTAGTTTTACGGCAATTAGCATGCAGCAGAGCTGCCAAATAATGCCCAGATAATATACGCGTTAATTCTAATGCGTTTTGTAAACAAAGCAGCAATCCGTGGGCTATTAAGGACACTTTGCGTTGCCTATCCATTTTCTATAACATGCCATTGTAACTACCATATCTTAGCGTTTGCATACAGCACCTAGAGTTGTGACCTTGAACGCTCCTTCATATGTAGATAACACCTACACGATAGAAAAGACGTTGAAGAGAAAACGGTCTAAGTTTTACTGCAATTAGTATGCAGCAGAGCTTTCAGTAAATGCCCAAATAATATACACGTTAATTCGAACGCGTTTTGTACGCAAAGTAGCAATCCGCGGGTAATTTAAGGCACTTCACGATGTCTATCCATGTTCTATACCATGCCAATGTAACTATCATATCTTAGCGTTCGCATAGAGCAGCTATAGTTGTGACCTTGACCGCTCCTTCATAAGTAGATAACTACTACACTATATAAAAGACGTACAAGTGAAAATGGATTTAGTTTTACAGCAATTACCATGCAGCAGAGCTGCCAAATAATGCCCAGATAATAAACGCGTTAATTCTAATGCGTTTTGTAAACAAAGCAGCAATCCGTGGGCTATTAAGGACACTTCGCGATGCCTATCAATGTTCTACACCATGTCAATGTTACTATCATATCTTAGGGTTCGCATAGAGTACAAAGAGCTGTGACCATGAACGCTCCTTCATTCGTAGATTACTGCTACACGATAGAAAAGACGTACAAGTGAAAATGGATTTAGTTTTACTGCAATTAGCATGCAGCAGAGCTGCCAAATAATGCCCAGATAATATACGCGATAATTCGAATGCGTTTTGTAAACAAAGCAGCAATCCGTGGGCTATTAAGGACACTTTGCGATGCCTATCCATTTTCTATACCATTCCATTGTTACTACCATATCTTAGCGTTCGCATACAGTACCTAGAGTTGTGACCTTGAACGCTCCTTCATAAGTAGATAACTCCTACACGATAGAAAAAGCGTTCAAGAGAAAACGGTCTAAGTTTTACTGCAATTAGTATGCAGCAGAGCTTTCAGAAAATGCCCAAATAATATACACGTTAATTCGTACCCGTTTTGTACGCAAAGTAGCAATCCGCGGGCAATATAAGGCACTTAGCGATGTCTATCTATGTTCTATACCATGCCAATGTAACTATCATATCTTAGCGTTCGCATACAGCACCTAGAGTTGTGACCTAGAACACTCCTTCATAAGTAGATAACTCCTACACGATAGAAAAGACGTTCAAGAGAAAACGGTCTAAATTTTACAGCAATTAGTATGCAGCAGAGCTTTCAGAAATTGCCCAAATAATATACACGTTAATTCGAACCCGTTTTGTACGCAAAGTAGCAATCCGCGGGCAATATAAGGCATTTAGCGATGTCTATCTATGTTCTATACCATGCCAATGTAACTATCATATCTTAGCGTTCGCATACAGCACCTAGAGTTGTGACCTTGAACGCTCCTTCATAAGTAGATAACTCCTACACGATAGAAAAGACGTTCAAGAGAAAATGGTCTAAGATTTACTGCAATTAGTATGCAGCAGAACTTTCAGAAAATGCCCAATTGAATTGAACGCTCCTTCATAAGTAGACTACTCCTACACGATAGAAAAGACGTTCAAGAGAAAACGGTCTAAGATTTACTGCAATTAGTATGCAGCAGAGCTTTCAGAAAATGCCCAATTAATATACACGTTAATTCGAACCCGTTTTGTACGCAAAGTAGCAATCCGCGGGCCATATATGAGGCACTTAGCGATGTCTATCTATGTTCTATACCATGCCAATGTAACTATCATATCTTAGCGTTCGCATAGAGCTCCTAGAGTTGTGACCTTGAACGCTCCTTCATAAGTAGATATCTCCTACACGATATAAAAGACGTACAATAGAAAACGGACTAAGTTTAACTGCAATTAGCATGCAGCAGAGCTGCCAAATATTGCCCAGATAATATACGCGTTAATTCGAATGCGTTTTGTAAACAAAGCAGCAATCCGTGGGCTATTAATGACACTTCGCGATGCCTATCCATTTTCTATACCATTTCATTGTAACTACCATATCTTAGCGTTCGCATACAGTACCTAGAGTTGTGACCTTGAACGCTCCTTCATAAGTAGATAACTCCTACACGATAAAAAAGACGTTCAAGAGAAAACGGTCTAAGATTTACTGCAATTAGTATGCAGCAGAGCTTTCAGAAAATGCCCAAATAATATACACGTTAATTCGAACCCGTTTTGTACGCAAAGTAGCAATCCGCGGGCAATATAAGGCACTTAGCGATGTCTATCTATGTTCTATACCATGCCAATGTAACTATCATATCTTAGCGTTCGCATACAGCACCTAGAGTTGTTACCTTGACCGCTCCTTCATAAGTAGATAACTCCTACATGATAGAAAAGACGTTCAAGAGAAAGCGGTCTAAGTTTTACTGCAATTAGTATGCAGCAGAGCTATCAAAAAGTACCCAATTAATATACACGTCAATTCGAACGCGTTTTGTACGCAAAGTAGCAATCCGCGGGCTATATAAGGCACTTCGAGATGTCTATCCATGTTCTATACCATGCCAATGTAACTACCATATATTAGCGTTCGCATAGAGCACCTAGAGTTGTGACCTTGAACACTCCTTCATTAGTAGAAAACTCCTACACGATAGAAAAGACGTTCAAGAGAAAACGGTCTAAATTTTATTGCAATTAGTATGCAGCAGAGCTTTCAGAAAATGCCCAAATAATATACACGTTAATTCGAACCCGTTTTGTACGCAAAGCAGCAATCCGCGGGCAATATTAGCGATGTCTATCTATGTTCTATACCATGCCAATGTAACTATCATATCTTAGCGTTCGCATAGAGCACCTAGAGTTGTGACCTTGACCGCTCCTTCATAAGTAGATAACTACTACACAATAGAAAAGACGTACAAGTGAAAATGGATTTAGTTTTACTACAATTACCATGCAGCAGAGCTGCCAAATAATGCCCAGATAATATACGCGTTAATTCTAATTCGTTTTGTAAACAAAGCAGCAATCCGTGGGCTATTAAGGACACTTCGCGATGTCTATCCATGTTATATACCATGCCAATGTAACTATCATATCTTAGCGTTCACATAGAGCACCTAGAGTTGTGACCTTGAACGCTCCTTCATAAGTAGATAACTACTAAACAATAGAAAAGACGTACAAGTGAAAATTAATTTAGTTTCACGGCAATTAGCATGCAGCAGAGCTGCCAAATAATGCCCAGATAATATACGCGTTAATTCTAATGCGTTTTGTAAACAAAGCAGCAATCCGTGGGCTATTAAGGACACTTTGCGATGCCTATCCATTTTCTATACCATGCCATTGTAACTACCATATCTTAGCGTTTGCATACAGCACCTAGAGTTGTGACCTTGAACGCTCCTTCATAAGTAGATAACTCCTACACGATAGAAAAGACGTTCAAGAGAAAGCGGTCTAAGTTTTACTGCAATTAGTATGCAGCAGAGCTTTCAAAAAGTACCCAATTAATATACACGTTGTGACACTAAATAGGTGTTGCAGGCAATGTCACAGAGGCCGGCTGCTCGTCTTTACGGAGGCGGTCGTGAGTTCGGAATTCGTATTTAAAATAAACTCCGGACAATTTAATTCTTCTCTGCGCATAAGTAAACCAGCCCAGGCGCCATCCGATTTTAGTGAAATCGGCAAAACTAAATTGATAAATGAATAGGTACACAGCTGGCAAGATATGTGGCAGGTGCAAATAAAACACACTGTATCCGAATTCAAGTATAATAATATATAAATGTAAAAATATGTAAATGGGTATGTAAATATATGAATAAAGGTATTTGTAAATATAAATATGTATAAACACAAATAACGGTAAATGTAACACGGACAAATAATGTGTCACAGCACTGTGTGACACAGCGAAATCACAATTTGGAACAACCAAGACAGTGTGTGAATATCTGTGGTGACAGATGAGTCTGACACTAATGTTAACCTACAAATGCCTAAAAGTCGCGCTCTTTTGCAATGTACAACAGAGACAAGTTGAAATCTAATATAAATGGTGGTACTTGTAATAATGAAACCTACAATACTAATACAATATACTACCTAGGAAAGTAGGTAGTGATCAGGCCACCGATCAACAAATGACCAAATAAAGAAGCTAAAGGCACACCATCTAAATTGTAGTTTTTACAGGTATAATGCCCTTATGAACAGCTGTCCCTAAGTTTACAAAATCAAAAAATTATGAAATAATCACAAACGCAAAGCTTACGGTAAAAGGTATGACTAAAATTACAAGGATTTTATCACCATCCATACACTTTGTCCTGGAAGTGTCGTGACCATAACGTGAGACAATGGTGTCCTCCACAACGCTATCATAAATAAAGAAAGTGGTACTCACAGTTGGGACTAAGTACACAAACCGTCTTTGACTGCTCTCGGATATCACTCCAGAGAATACTGCTAGCGAACCAATGTCCAACTTTGAGGGGCTCCGATACACTCTGTGAAGGGTAAAGGTGGCTTACAGGCTTCTCTGACCCACCGCAGCTCTCTTCAGATCTAACTAAAGGCTGCGCCTCATGGACCTCAAACTTTATAACAAGCTGCTCGAAATAGCAAAAATAGAGGAAACCAGTGGTTGAGTCCACCGTACAATGCTCGCTGCTTTTGTCAAGGGTTACTAGAGTCAATATTGGCGTGCAGAAAGTAAGGACAAACGGGAGAGAACAGTAAGAGACGAGAGACCTGAAAATGTTCCGTTTTTCAGTCTCACATATGAAATTTATATCAAAACAAAGAGGAGATGTTAGTTGTTACATACCTTAGCTCTTATTAGGCCTCCTTACACTTTGAACCAGGATAATGTAGAAAATAGTTCTTAAAATTCACTATCCTGTCATGGCTTCCAATTATACACAAAAAAAGGACTTCTTTTTTGTCTCCTTGATAAAACTGATCTGATTAGCCAAATTGAAATAATTAAAATTACTAGATTTGAATTTGATTATAAAATGTTATTTCTTACTTCAAGCAGTTGTTAATAAAGTAAATTCTCAAACAACCCTCTCTCTTATTTATTGTTATAATTTGTGTACTTGGTCCGTCTGTGTGGATAAATACCACTCCTTAAATTAATAGCTGTAAAATATGCTGAAATCAAATACAGTGGCCCTGAGGGTATTTACCGGCGTGACAAAGGCAATTAATATATTTAGGTAAGTGCATACAGGGTGCCGAAATTATGACTGTTACAACGTCAATTCGAACGCGTTTTGTACGCAAAGTAGCAATCCGCGGGCTATATAAGGCACTTCGCGATGTCTATCCATGTTCTATACCATGCCAATGTAACTACCGTATCTTAGCGTTCGCATAGAGCACATAGAGTTGTGACCTTGAACGCTCCTTCATAAGTAGATAACTCCTACACGATAGAAAAGACGTTCAAGAGATAACGGTCTAAGATTTACTGCAATTAGTATGCAGCAGAGCTTTCAGAAAATGCCCAAATAATATACACGTTAATTCGAACGCGTTTTGTACGCAAAGTAGCAATCCGCGGGCAATATTAGCGATGTCTATCTATGTTCTATACCATGCCAATGTAACTATCATATCTTAGAGTTCGCATACAGCACCTAGAGTTGTGACCTTGAACGCTCCTTCATAAGTAGATAACTCCTTCACGATAGAAAAGACGTTCAAGAGAAAACGGTCTAAGTTTTACTGCAATTAGTATGCAGCAGAGCTTTCAGAAAATGCCCAAATAATATACACGTTAATTCGAACCCGTTTTGTACGCAAAGTAGCAATCCGCGGGTAATATAAGGCACTTCACGATGTCTATCCATGTTCTATACCATGCCAATGTAACTATCATATCTTACCGTTCGCATAGAGCATCTAGAGTTGTGACCTTGACCGCTCCTTCATAAGTAGGTAACTACTACACAATAGAAAAGACGTACAAGTGAAAATGGATTTAGTTTTACTGCAATTACCATTCAGCAGAGCTGCCAAATAATGCCCAGATAATATACGCGTCAATTCTAATTCGTTTTGTAAACAAAGCAGGAATCCGTGGGCTATTAAGGACACTTCGCGATGTCTATCCATGTTATATACCATGCCAATGTAACTATCATATCTTAGCGTTCGCATAGAGCAGCTAGAGTTGTGACCTTGAACGCTCCTTCATAAGTAGATAACTACTATACAATAGAAAAGACGTACAAGTGAAAATGGATTTAGTTTTACGGCAATTAGCATGCAGCAGAGCTGCCAAATACTGCCCAGATAATATACGCGTTAATTCTAATGCGTTTTGTAAACAAAGCAGCAATCCGTGGGCTATTAAGGACACTTGGCGATGCCTATCCATTTTCTATACCATGCCATTGTAACTACCATATCTTATCGTTCGCATACAGTACCTAGAGTTGTGACCTTGAACGCTCCTTCATAAGTAGATAACTCCTACACGATAGAAAAGGCGTTCAAGAGAAAGCGGTCTAAGTTTTACTGCAATTAGTATGCAGCAGAGCTTTCAGAAAATGCCCAAATAATATACACGTTAATTCGAACGCGTTTTGTACGCAAAGTAGCAATCCGCGGGCAATATTAGCGATGTCTATCTATGTTCTATACCATGCCAATGTAACTATCATATCTTAGAGTTCGCATAGAGCACCTAGAGTTGTGACCTTGACCGCTCCTTCATAAGTAGATACCTACTACACAATAGAAAAGACTTACAAGTGAAAACGGATTTAGTTTTACTGCAATTACCATGCAGTAGAGCTGCCAAATAATGCCCAGATAATATACGCGTTAATTCTAATGCGTTTTGTAAACAAAGCAGCGATCCGTGGGCTATTAAGGACACTTCGCGATGTCTATCCATGTTCTATACCATGCCATTGTAACTACCATATCTTAGCGTTCGCATACAGCACCTAGAGTTGTGACCTTGAACGCTCCTTCATAAGTAGGTAACTCCTACACGATAGAAAAGACGTTCAAGAGAAAACGGTCTAAGTTTTACTGCAATTAGTATGCAGCAGAGCTTTCAAAAAGTACCCAATTAATATACACGTCAATTCGAACGCGTTTTGTACTCAAAGTAGCAATCCGCGGGCTATATAAGGCACTTCGCGATGTCTATCCATGTTCTATACCATGCCAATGTAACTACCGTATCTTAGCGTTCGCATAGAGCACATAGAGTTGTGACCTTGAACGCTCCTTCATAAGTAGATAACTCTTACACGATAGAAAAGACGTTCAAGAGATAACGGTCTAAGATTTACTGCAAATAGTATGCAGCAGAGCTTTCAGAAAATGCCCAAATAATATACACGTTAATTCGATCTCGTTTTGTACGCAAAGTAGCAATCCGTGGGCAATATAAGGCACTTCGCGATGTCTATCCATGTTCTATACCCTGCCAATGTAACTATCATATCTTAGCGTTCGCATACAGCACCTAGAGTTGTGACCTTGAACGCCCCTTCATAAGTAGATAACTACTACACAATAGAAAAACGTACAAGTGAAAATGGATTTAGTTTTACTGCAATTACCATGCAGCAGAGCTGCCAATTAATACCCAGATAATATGCGCGTTAATTCTAATGCGTTTTGTAAACAAAGCAGCTATCCGTGGGCTATTAGGGACACTTCGAGATGCCTATCCATGTTCTATACCATGCCATTGTAACTACCATATCTTAGCGTTCGCATACAGCGCCTAGAGTTGTGACCTTGAACGCTCCTTCATAAGTAGATAACTCCTACACGATAGAAAAGACGTTCAAGAGAAAGCGGTCTAAGTTTTACTGCAATTAGTATGCAGCAGAGCTTTCAAAAAGTACCCAATTAATATACACGTCAATTCGAACCCGTTTTTTATGCAAAGTAGCAATCCGCTGGCTATATTAGGCATTTCGCGATGTCTATCCATGTTCTATACCATGCCATTGTAACTACCATATCTTAGCGTTCGCATACAGCGCCTAGAGTTGTGACCTTGAACGCTCCTTCATAAGTAGATAACTCCTACACGATAGAACAGACGTTCAAGAGAAAACGGTCTAAGTTTTACTGCAATTAGTATGCAGCAGAGCTTTCAAAAAGTACCCAATTAATATACACGTTAATTCGAACCCGTTTTGTACGCAAAGTAGCAATCCGAGGGCAATATAAGGCACTTCGCGATGACTATCCATGTTCTATACCATGACATTGTAACTACCGTATCTTAGCGTTCGCATACAGCACGTAGAGTTGTGACCTTGAACGCTCCTTCATAAGTAGATAACTACTACAGAATAGAAAAACGTACAAGTGAAAATGGATTTAGTTTTACTGCAATTACCATGCAGCAGAGCTTTCAGAAAATGCCCAAATAATATACACGTTAATTCGAACGCGTTTTGTGCGCAAAGTAGCAATCCGCGGGCAATATTAACGATGTCTATCTATGTTCTATACCATGCCAATGAAACTATCATATCTTAGAGTTCGCATACAGCACCTAGAGTTGTGACCTTGAACGCTCCTTCATAAGTAGATAACTCCTTCACGATAGAAAAGACGTTCAAGAGAAAACGGTCTAAGTTTTACTGCAATTAGTATGCAGTAGAGCTTTCAGAAAATGCCCAAATAATATACACGTTAATTCGAACCCGTTTTGTACGCAAAGTAGCAATCCGCGGGTAATATAAGACACTTCACGATGTCTATCCATGTTCTATACCATGCCAATGTAACTATCATATCTTACCGTTCGCATAGAGCATCTAGAGTTGTGACCTTGACCGCTCCTTCATAAGTAGATAACTACTACACAATAGAAAAGACGTACAAGTGAAAATGGATTTAGTTTTACTGCAATTACCATGCAGCAGAGCTGCCAAATAATGCCCAGTTAATATACGCGTCAATTCTAATTCGTTTTGTAAACAAAGCAGCAATCCGTGGGCTATTAAGGACACTTCGCGATGTCTATCCATGTTATATACCATGCCAATGTAACTATCATATCTTAGCGTTCGCATAGAGCACCTAGAGTTGTGACCTTGAACGCTCCTTCATAAGTAGATAACTACTACACAATAGAAAAGACGTACAAGTGAAAATGGATTTAGTTTTACGGCAATTAGCATGCAGCAGAGCTGCCAAATACTGCCCAGATAATATACGCGTTAATTCTAGTGCGTTTTGTAAACAAAGCAGCAATCCGTGGGCTATTAAGGACACTTGGCGATGCCTATCCATTTTCTATACCATGCCATTGTAACTACCATATCTTAGCGTTTGCATACAGCACCTAGAGTTGTGACCTTGACCGCTCCTTCATAAGTAGATAACTACTACACAATAGAAAAGACGTACAAGTAAAAATGGATTTAGTTATACTGCAATTACCATGCAGCAGAGCTGCCAAATAATGCCCAGATAATATACGCGTTAATTCTAATGCGTTTTGTAAACAAAGCAGCAATCCGTGGGCTATTAAGGACACTTCCCGATGTCTATCCATGTTATATACCATGCCAATGTAACTATCATATCTTAGCGTTCGCATAGAGCACCTAGAGTTGTGACCTTGAACGCTCCTTCATAAGTAGATAACTACTACACAATAGAAAAGACGTACAAGTGAAAATGGATTTAGTTTTACGGCAATTAGCATGCAGCAGAGCTGCCAAATAATGCCCAGATAATATACGCGTTAATTCTAATACGTTTTGTAAACAAAGCAGCAATCCGTGGGCTATTAAATACACTTCGCGATGCCTATCCATGTTCTACACCATGTCAATGTTACTATCATATCTTAGGGTTGCATAGAGCACAAAGAGCTGTGACCTTGAACGCTCCTTCATTCGTAGATTACTGTTACACGATAGAAAAGACGTACAAGTGAAAATGGATTTAGTTTTACTGCAATTAGCATGCATCAGAGCTGCCAAATTATGCCCAGATAATATACGCGTTAATTCGAATACGTTTTGTAAACAAAGCAGCAATCCGTGGGCCATTAAGGACACTTCGCGATGCCTATCCATTTTCTATACCATGCCATTGTAACTACCATATCTTAGCGTTCGCATACAGTACCTAGAGTTGTGACCTTGAACGCTCCTTCATAAGTAGATAACTCCTACACGATAGAAAAGAGGTTCAAGAGAAAACGGTCGAAGTTTTACTGCAATTAGTATGCAGCAGAGCTTTCAGAAAATGCCCAAATAATATACACGTTAATTCGAACCCGTTTTGTACGCAAAGTAGCAATCCGCGGGTAATATAAGGCACTTCACGATGTCTATTGTTGTGTGATCATAAAAAATGCTCACAAGCATAATTTTTTTTGCATTAATTTTGATAGACAGATCAGATTGCTTAAAAATATGACACAATTTTTGTCGTATTGCTGATATTTGTCGTTTTGATCATAAAAAAGTTTGGGTTTCATTATCAGCTGCTTCCTAATCTTCCCACACTCCAGTAATTCCCATTAGTTCCAGCAAGAGTTGCCGATAGCAATTAAAGGTAAGACCTTCACTATCTTTTGTTTGTTACTGCTACCGTTACTTCATTAATAAGGCCCTCGAGCCCTCACCCTTTAGTCAAGTGCTCCCCTGACTGGACCAGGCCCAGTGACCTGTAATATCACTGGTGGTGCCCCACTTACTATACTTTTAATAACTTGCTTGTCATTAAGACACTAACCTTGCAGTTTATTTTTGGACGTTTCGGAAAAAGGGGCAAAAAGGTTTTTATTTTTATACTTCAAAGAACGGCCCAAAACCATGGCGCCCAACGTGGGGCCTTAAGTACTAGCAGTGACGGTAGTATTAGACGTTTATTTGTGAAAATTTTCGGTATATATGTGTAGGAAATGTTATAATATATTATTAGGAAATTAAGTTTCAGCTGTCACAGGAGAATCGCTGCCAGAATTTTTAATTTTAGATTAGTAACTTATTTCAGCTAATTAACTCCTTGTATTCAGCTTATTAATTCATGTTTCATGACTTGCATTTGAACACAATTTTTTTTATGAGAAGCTAGGGGAACCGCTGCCCAAATTTTTCACTTTTTTTTTGAAAATATACGTTTCACCAAGCTATTTTACGTTTTGCTACGGTCCCCCCTGGCCAAATTATTTTTGGGCTGTACGACAAGCAACACCTCAGATTTTTTCCAATAAATTTGGAACATACTAGGTAAACCCCTGACCGATTTTATTTTGACATACATATACTCTGAATAGTTCACAAGTATTCGTATTGTAATCTGGTGGGAAAAATATATGATTCATATAGGATTCCTAAAGGACCCGAATAAGATCTTTTCTGAAGGTACTGGTATAGCGTGTATATAATAACCTTGCTGGTGCTAATAAGGAAATCCTACAAAGCACTACGGTTCGACAAAAAATTAAGTTAATGAGTAATTAACACATCGCAATTAAAACAAAATTCGTTACTAAAATTTTACAGTCAATAATAATAACTTTTCTCTTGCTTTTAAAAATAAAATCATTAATTTCAAGTCGGTGGCGTGCCACAAAATTTTACTTACCTAAATCAAATGTTTTTTTAAATTTTTCATTTAAACAAAAGTCAGTAGCGTAACGTTAATTAAATAATATATCTTCAAAAATGTCTTACAAAAGACAACAACTACCCGATGACGAAAATGCGGGCCCTTCCAATAACTTAACATCGATGGTACCTAAGGAATATGAAAATTCAAACGGAAATCGTAACCAGCAGTCAATAATAGGTCAACAAGAAGTCAGAATATCAAATCCATTACACACCCCTACTGCACCGGAAGTAAGGGGACTGGCGCAACGACTGCGATCGCGATTGTCAAAACAACAAATCGTAATCGAAGAAGATAAATCTCCATACATGATAGAAAGACCAATAAGTCCTACTCACGTCTACCCTCAAGAAACTCGGGGGCGTGCGGACATAAACCAAATTTTACCAGGGGTACCTCCTGGGACGAATGCCACCACCGGCACGGTAATAACGGTTTCTGCCGGCGCTGTCGAGACATCTCTGAAATTAATGGCCGATGTGCTGACCGAACAGCACAGAGTCTTAACAAGTCTACACACGGAACAAACGCCACGTAAAACTGTCATCCTACCCACCTTTGAGGGGCTAGAGTTCAAGGATCCGAATCACTTCCTACATAAATTGGAACATTACTTCTTAATAAAAAAAATACATGATAATGAAGAAAAAGTAGAAACCTTCGTGGAACAGACCAAAGGCGGCGTTAGGAGATGGGCCGAAGGCTACCTCTGAGTAGGTGAAACTTATGAGTCATTGGTCCGAAAATTCCTGGACAAGTACCATTCAGAGGAACTAATTACTGACATGGTAGCTAAACTATACGGAGAATATCAGAAATACAACGAGTCCGTTGAAGATTTCATTATCAATAAAAGGAGGATGTTCGCCATATTCGACTCCAATAAGTCAGAAGAGGCGATTATTAGAACTATAGTCAACCGACTTAGGGCGGACATCTCGATGCATTTACGGAATCCTTCACCTACTTAACAAAAAAGGCTGTCGAAGTGAAGAAAGATATACTACGTAACCAAGCCAAAACGGCACCTACACGACCACCCACAGTAAATACTAATAACAATACGTATAATCCAAGGCCCATTATGACTCGTAACTCGAATAGCAACAATGTTAATTTTCCTCGGCCATCTACGTCTACCCAAAATCCAATGATGCAGTACAGAACTAACGAACCTCCATCACCTTGTCAATTCTGTGGAGCTAACCACTTTCATAATCAATGCCCCCAGAATCCTTATTTTGCCAGAAGGGCCGGTCGAGAAGATGTGCCTCGTCAGCCGGCCCGCTACGAAAACCCCTTCCTGCAGAACAGATCCGAAGCTGTGACAGCACGCGTCCCACCAACCCCACCACGTCCGAACGGACAGTCACAAGTACCTCGCCAATAGAGTCAGCTCTTCCTATAATCAGTCGGGAGGAAGAAGAAGTATCCAATAACATTAAAATAATTCCGACTATTTATACCACACAAGACCGAACAGGAAAGTATTACCCCAGAATCCTATCTAAACTTGGTAACGTTGAAATACCTACGCTACTAGACACTGGAGCAGGATGCTGCCTAGTCAACGTTAAATACGGTCATTTAATCATCGATATACAGCCAGACAACGTAATATTTAAAGCAGCATTCGGTAATCATACAATAAAAACCATCGGAAAGGCCAAGATACCAATCACTTTGGGAGACGTGACATACAACGTGGAAATGCACGTCATAGAAGGCCTAAACGAAGACTTAATTCTTGGATCATCTTTTTTTGCAGAATTTAAGGCCAATATTGACTATGGCAGAAAATGTTTAAATGTCGGGACAGACATAAGACACACGGTTTTCTGGGATCAGCAACTGATGAACGAAAATGACGCTTTAATTAACAAAGATGAAATTCCAAAACCAGCGAGCTATCCGGAATTAATGATGCCAGTGATCAACGACTTCCTGGGCTCCTTCAGCAACAGACCAAATGTCACGCTGACAAGAACAGTGAAACACATAATACGGCTGAGGGAAGACAAGATTATTCATCAACGAACTTATCCGATGTCCCCGAGGAAGTCGCAAATTATGTATGACCAGATTTCAGAGATGTTGGAGGCGGGGGTAATAGAGCCCTCGCACTCTCCCTACTCCTCCTCCCCGGTAATAATAGAGCGGCCGGGGAAGGAAGCCAGATTTTGTGTCGATTACCGTCAAATTGATGATCTCACAATCAACGAAGCGTCGGGTCTTCCACGCATCTACGAAACCCTCAAGACGCTGGGAGACGCCTCGATATTCACATTACTAGACTTGAAGAAGGGGTACTGGCAAGTGCCCCTTGAAGAGTATTCAAAGCCATATACGGCTTTCATGACCCCGGACGGAGCTACATACCAGTTCCGAGTAATGCCTTTCGGGCTAAAGAACGCGCCAACCACGTTCCAGAACCTCATGGTCCGAGAGGTGTTACCCGGATACATACATCATTTCTGCAAAGTGTACCTGGATGACATTCTTGTCTATAGCTCCAGTCCCGAAGATCATGCGAGGCATTTAAGATTAGTATTAGAGCGACTACAGACACATAACCTCACTATATCGCCGGCTAAGTGTAAAATAGCTGAGCGAGAATTACATTATCTGGGACATGTAATATCGGATCAGACCACCAGGCCGCAAGATCAACATAAGACAAAAATTATTAATTTCAACACCCCAACGAGTAAACGGCAGGTACAGCAGCTCCTTGGAACCATTAATTGGGTACGAGAGTACATTCCAAATGTGGCCCAGATAACAGAGCCATTGACGGGGCTGCTCCATAAAGGGTCAACGTTCAAGTGGACAGCCAGATGCGACGAAGCGTTTCGACATATACAACAGATTATCGCAAACGACGACCTGAAGTTACATCGACCGGACTTCGCACAGCAGTTCGTGCTGCAGACGGACGCAAGCTTGGCAGGTGTGGGAGCTGTATTATATCAGGAGACACCAGACGGAGGGAGAAAGATTATATCATACGCCAGTACGGCGTTAACAAAGACGGAACAGACCTACGAACGAACGCAACGAACTGGAGTGTCTTGCAGTGGTATGGTCTGTAAAACGTTACCAAATCTACTTGGAACATCAGAGATGTGTCCTTAGGACGGACAACAGATCTCTGGTGTGGTTGAAACGGAATCAAGACAGCAAAGCTAAGTTGACTCGTTGGTCTCTGCTCCTGCAGGAATATGATTACGCTATTGAACACTGCCCTGGAAATAAAAATCTTTTCCCAGATTATCTGAGCCGTAATCCCGCAGGAGTAGAGGACCACACGCCCGACGAGGATAGGCTATACCCCCCTTCTTTCAGAATCAACACCACAACTCAGTCAAATTTCGACACCATCATTCATGAAGTATACGAGGATCTGTTCACACACCAGAGCACCGCTATTGCCCATTGCGTAGCCCAGGATTTAAGAATGGGAAAGGGACTTGCCAAGGAGTTTAAGGCCCGATATGGGAGGATTCCTGTATTAAAGAGGCAACTACCTCGAGTCGGAGGAGTATGCTCCTTGACATTTCCAAATAGGAAAGTCTATTACCTAATCACTAGGTCCAAGTCGCATTTAAAACCCACGTATACAATCCTACTACGATCTTTGAAGAGTCTCGCTGCAGACATGACGGAAACAGGCATCAAGGACATAGCAATCCCAAGACTCGGCTGCGGGTTAGACGGGCTGAACTGGCAGAAAGTAAAGAAGATGATAACCGAAGTGTTCCACAACACAGGTATATATATATTACAGTTTGTCAACAACCCATCACAGAAACCATGACAGTCAATGTCGTGAGGGGCGAAACCTTGATGACACAGATCAAACAAAAACACCAAACAAATACTTACATTCAACGAAGAATCAGTAAGTGGAAGCAGCTTCAGAACAAAGATCAATTAGCAAATCAAGAGCAAATATTTTTAGAAAAATATATTGTGGAACACGACGTACTATACTATAGGAACCCCGAGGGTAATAGAGTGATGGTACCACGGTCGTGGAGGAGAAAAGTTTTGTACCATTACCACGATTTAGCAATACATCCCGGAATCGTAGAAACGCAGAGACAATTAAATCAGTACTATCAGTGGAAAGGAGTAACAAATGACGTGCGGACCTACATCAAGAGATGTCAGATATGTTCACAGGTAAAGGCGAATACGGCTCAAGAGAAGGCGCCATTGGCGGCGCATACCCCAGAACACATGTTCGAGATGCTAAGCGTTGATATTCTGGGGCCGTATCCCAAAACAAGAAATAACAACAGATTCATGATTGTAGTAGAAGACGTATTATCTAAGTGGGTTGGACTGTACCCTTGTCCACAATCAAGAACCAGCGAAGTTATTCAGGCCCTTCAGGAGCACATAACACTATTTGGCAGACCTAGGAAGATCATCACAGACCAGGATTCTCAATTTATTTCGCACGAATATCGAGCCTGGTGTGAGCGAAACTGCATTGAAATTGTTTACTCTGCAGTATACCGGCAACAAGCAAACCCTGCAGAACGTAGGGTTCAAGAAATCAAAAAAATTCTTCGGACCATAATGATTGATAAACCAGTCGAGACGTGGGACTACTTTGCCCAGAAGGTGCCCCCCGTATTACACAGCCGAAGAAATGCTGCAACCGGGTTTACCCCGGCTAGACTGGTACTCGGGTACGATCTGCCAGAGGCTGGCAGCTGGAACATGCCCGAGTACCGTCAAAGAAGAACTAGACATCAAGAATCTAGACAAGAGATTATACGAGAAGCCGTCCAGAACCAAATAGCGTATCAACAGATATACACACAAGACGCGCTACCGAAACTGACCTTCGCCGAGGGCGAAAAAGTACTAATAAAAGCGCACGTTAAGGAAGGGCAGCCTTTCGCCCTCAAATGGATCGGACCCTATTCTATATTACGTAAAGTGACCAACACGGTATACGAACTAATACGAGGGCAACGAAAAATTCAAGTGCATATGGATAGAATGAGACCATTCCCTTCGGGAAATCCTGCACCTGAGGAAGAGGAAATAGAAGACCTCCCCGACGAAGATCTACCGGAGCAGGAATGTCCAAGTCATAACGTGCTAGAACCAGATCCTTCTGATGTCGACAACTTATCATTACCCCTCGAATCTCAACCCCCGCTTCCGTCTCTTCAGACGATGACCCCATCTTGTTCACTACATGTGAATCACCCCGTTCCATCTCCCCCTAACGTAGTACCTACTTCAGATGCTGCACGTTCCCTACCTCGCTCACAAAGTCCCGAGCGAGAACCCCCGCGGTCAACGATTCCAGCATTATCTTTCACCCCTCTCACTGTAGGACTAAAGCTCCATAAAGGGTTAATCAGGCATTCCACGAATAGTGAGACATTCAGTGGCTTTGACACTGAGCCTTCATTATTCCCTCCCCCCGAAAGAATTTCCAAAATGGAGACACGAGCCCAAGTTTACGCGTCACCTGACGAGGCGCATAGGACCAGTTTCCGTCCCTGGAACCAAACCAAGAAGAGGCGCCCCGCGTACCCCTTATCGGACCCAGCGGTCAATAGGAAACTTTGTTAATATTTTAGAATTAAGTTAAGTTAGAACAATTTATCTAGTAGGGAACTTTCATTTATATATCCATAGCAGGGATTGAATATTTTAGCAGGAATTAGTATTATATGTTATAGGAAATGCAACTACGAAAAATAGTCGGCAATACGTCTTCTCGGCGAGGGGACGTGTTGTGTGATCATAAAAAATGCTCACAAGCATAATTTTTTTTGCATTAATTTTGATAGACAGATCAGATTGCTTGGAAATATGACACTGATTTTTGACGTATTGCGGATATTTTGTCGTTTTGATCATAAAAAAGTTTGAGTTTCATTATCAACTACTTCTTAATCTTCCCACACCCCAGTAATTCCCATTAGTTCCAGCAAGAGTTGCCGATAGCAATTAAAGGTAAGACCTTCACTATCTTTTTTTGTTACTGGTACCGTTACTTCATTAATAAGGCCCTCGAGCCCTCACCCTTTTAGTCAAGTGCTCCCCTGACTGGACCAGGCCCAGTGACCTGTAATATCACTGGTGGTGCCCTACTTACTATACTTTTAAATACTTGCTTGTCATTAAGACACTAACCTTGCAGTTTATTTTCGGACGTTTCGGAAAAAGGGGTAAAAAGGTTTTTATTTTTATACTTCAAAGAACGGCCCAAAAACACTATCCATGTTCTATACCATGTCAA
This sequence comes from Tetropium fuscum, assembly GCA_964058915.1. Taxonomy (NCBI): domain Eukaryota; kingdom Metazoa; phylum Arthropoda; class Insecta; order Coleoptera; family Cerambycidae; genus Tetropium; species Tetropium fuscum. The sequence goes on along the minus strand of CAXKVY010007207.1, from coordinate 3,329 downwards.
TGTTACTATCATATCTTAGGGTTCGCATAGAGCACAAAGAGCTGTGACCTTGAACGCTCGTTCATTTGTAGATTACTGCTACATGATAGAAAAGACGTACAAGTGAAAATTCATTTAGTTTTACTGCAATTATCATGCAGCAGAGCTGCCAAATAATGCCCGGATAATATACACGTTAATTCGAATGCGTTTTGTACGTAAAGTTGCAATCCGTGGGCAATATAGGGCACTTCGCGATGCCTATCGATGTTCTATACCATGCCATTGTAACTATCATATCTTAGCGTTCGCATACAGAAACTAAAGTTGTGACCTTGAACGCTCCTTCATAGGTAGATAACTCCTACAAGATAGAAAATACGTTCAAGAGAAAACGGACTAAGTTTTACTGCAATTAGCATGCAGCAGAGCTGCCAAATAATGCCCAGATAATATACACGAAAATTCGAATGCGTTTTGTAAACAAAGTAGCAATCCGTGGGCTATTGAGGACACTTCGCGATGCCTATCCATGTTCTATACCATGTCAATGTTACTATCATATCTTAGGGTTCGCATAGAGCACAAAGAGCTGTGACCTTGAACGCTCCTTCATTCGTAGATTACTACTATACGATATAAAAGACGTACAAGTGAAAATGGATTTAGTTTTACTGCAATTAGCATGCAGCAAAGCGGCCAAATAATGCCCAGATAAAATACACGTTAATTCGAATGCGTTTTGTACGAAAAGTTGCAATCCGTGGGCTATATAGGGCACTTCGGGATGCCTATCGATGTTCTACACTATGCCATTGTAACTATCATATCTTAGCGTTCGCATACAGTAACTAGAGCTGTGACCTTGAACCCGTCTTCATACGTAGATATCTCCCACACGATGGAAAAGACGTACAAGAGAAAACGGACCAAGTTTTAATGCAATTAGCATGCAGGAGAGCTGCCAAATACTGCCCAGATGATATACACGAAAATTCGAATGCGTTTTCTAAACAAAGCAGCAATCCGTGGGCTATTAAGGACACTTCGCGATGCCTATCCATTTTCTATACCATGCCATTGTAACTATCATATCTTAGCGTTCGCATACGGTCACTAGAGTTGCGACCTTGATCGCTTCTTCATAAGTAGATAACTCCTACATGATAGAAAAGACGTTCAAGAGAAACCGGTCTAAGTTTTACTGCAATTAATATGCAGCAGAGCTATCAAATAGTGCCCAAATGTAACCATTCCAAATGTAACCAAATGCCATTGTAACTATCATATCTTAGCGTTCGCATACAGAAACTAAAGTTGTGACCTTGAACGCTCCTTCATAAGTAGATAACTCCTACACGATAGAAAAGACGTTCAAGAGAAAACGGACTATGTTTTACTGCAATTAGCATGCAGCAGAGCTGCCAAATAATGCCCAGATAATATACACGAAAATTCCAATGCGTTTTGTAAACAAAGTAGCAATCCGTGGGCTATTGAGGACACTTCGCGATGCCTATCCATGTTCTATACCATGTCAATGTTACTATCATATCTTAGGGTTCGCATAGAGCACAAAGAGCTGTGACCTTCGACGCTCCTTCATCCGTAGATTACTGCTACATGATAGAAAAGACGTACATGGTAGAAAAGACGTTCAAGAGAAACCGGTCTAAGTTTTACTGCAATTAGTATGCAGCAGAGCTTTCAACAAGTGCCCAAATAATATACACGTTAATTCGAACGCGTTTTGTACGCAAAGTAGCAATCCGCGGGCTATATAGGGCACTTCGCGATTCCTATCGATGTTCTATACCAGGCCATTGTAACTATCATATCTTAGCGTTCGCATACGGTCACTAGAGTTGTGACCTTGAAAGCTCCTTCATGAGTAGATAACACCTACATGATAGAAAAGACGTTCAAGAGAAACCGGTCTAAGTTTTACTGCAATTAGCATGCAGCAAGGCTGCCAAATAATGCCCAGATAATATACACGTTAATTCTAATGCGTTTTGTAAACAAAGCAGCAATCCGTGGGCTATTAAGGACACTTCGCGATGCCTATCGATGTTCTATACCATGCCATTGTAACTATCATATCTTAGCGTCCGCATACAGTAACTAAAGTTGTGACCTTGAACGCTCCTTCATAAGTAGATAACTCCTACACGATAGAAACGACGTTCAAGAGAAAACAGTCTAAGTTTTACTGCAATTAGTATGCAACAGAGCTTTCAAAAAGTGCCCAAATAATACACACATTAATTCGATCACGTTTTGTACGTAAAGTTGCAATCCGGGGGCTATATAGGGCACTTCGCGATCCCTATCGATGTTCTATACCATGCCATTGTAACTATCATAACTTAGCGTTCGCATACAGTAACTAGAGTTGTGACCTTGAACGCTCCTTCATACGTAGATATCTCCCACACGATGGAAAAGACGTACAAGAGAAAACGGACCAAGTTTTAATGCAACTAGCGTGCAGCAGAGCTGCCAAATAATGCCCTGATGATATACAGGAAAATTCGAATGCGTTTTATAAACAAAGCAGCAATCCGTGGGCTATTGAGGACACTTCGCGATGCCTATCCATGTTCTATACTATGTCAATGTTACTATCATATCTTAGGGTTCGCATAGAGCTGTGACCTTGAACGCTCCTTCATTCGTAGATTACTGCTACATGATAGAAAAGACGTACAAGTGAAAATTCATTTAGTTTTACTGCAATTAGCATGCAGCAGAGCTGCCAAATAATGCCCAGATAATATACACGTTAATTCGAATGCGTTTTGTAAACAAAGCTGCAATCCGTGGGCTATTAAGAACACTTCGCGATGCCTATCCATTTTCTATACAATGCCATTGTAACTATCATATCTTAGCGTTCGCATACAGTAACTAGAGTTGTGACCTTGAACGCTCCTTCATAAGTAGATAACTCCTACACGATAGAAAAGACGTTCAAGAAAAAACGGTCTAAGTTTTACTGCAATTAGTATTCAGCAGAGCTATCAAAAAGTGCCCAGATAATATACACGTTAATTCGAACGCGTTTTGAACGCAAAGTAGCAATCCGCGGGCTATATAGGGCACTTCGCGATGCCTATCGATGTTCTATACCAGGCCATTGTAACTATCATATCTTAGCGTTCGCATAGAGTAACTACAGTTGTGACCTTGAACGCTCCTTCATGAGTAGATAACTCCTACACTATAGAAAAGACATTCAAGAGAAACCGGTCTAAGTTTTACTGCAATTAGTATGCAGCAGAGCTTTCAAAAACTGCCCAAATAATATACACGTTAATTCGAACGCGTTTTGTACGCAAAGTAGGAAT
>CAXKVY010007206.1:0-23106 GCA_964058915.1 Tetropium fuscum | reverse complement strand
ATTTGCAAGTCGATGAAATTTGGCCTAGTTGTTGATAAGAATATTATTAACATCCTTGAAAGCGAATTTATGGGCCGACGCTTACTTCCTTTATTTATTCATTTATATTTTTATGAATGTGCGAATGAAGCGAACAAAAATCAAACGATTTTAGATTACAAAACAATTTATTGAGAATAAGTTATACAAGAACTTATTGTTTCATGGCAGAATATATACCGATACATAAATATATTTGCGATGCCGATATCCCCTGTAATAGAATTATATCATTGAGAGAAATAAACCCGACTCGTGGTAAACAGATATAGATTTTCTTGTACGCGTTTGAATTTCAACTACTCGACGAAAATCGTTGAGCCGTGTACTTGGTATGTGGTTTTCTATAGAAAATCTTCGTAACCAGGTTATATTAAGGTCTATTCAAGAGAAATTCTATTCCATTTAATTTAAAACGGAAAATTGTAAGATTTCGATGGTTCTTATTTTACTGCATAGCACGACTGGATATTGCAATAAACATATTATTATATCGCAATACCTATTATTTTAAATGTACACAGTTTGTTGTTAATACGGTTATAATAGGCAACTGGAAAATAGGATAGAAATATAACTAGATAGATAGAAATATAACTACAAAATAATTATTTAGCAGATACCTAATTGAACAAATAAATAAACTAAATCAAACCTATAAATACGTGACAATAGGTTCGAATAACGAAATTCCAAAAATGCGAAATTAAATTTTACCAAAATTTTTCTTCAGTTCATCAAATATGTTGTATTTAAATACCAAACAAATTTAAAGCAAATCAACAAATATTTCGGCTGCTGATAAATTTTTAAAAATCGTGTTCTTTTATACAAGTATAATATTATAAAGGTTAACAGTTACTCAATGAGTACGTAAATTTTCGTCATTTTGTTAAGTACCAAATGTATTTAGAAGGAGCATCAGCATATTATCTTTCCTCGCTGTCACCTAGTGTAAAAGTGAAATAAATATAAATTAATAAACCCTCATTGAGTAAAATCAACGATAAAAGGGAATTTTTAGTTATTCTACATGTCTACAAGATAAAGATAAACAAAAGGTGAATAATTTTTTGAGTTCTATCAAAATTTCTCATCAGAACCAAAAGATAAACTTTTGTGGACTTTTAGTTCCGGTATAAGTGCCCGAGAAAAATCGGAAGAGAAACATCGATTACGAACGTTTTCGGAAACCACTAATTTACACGAAATTTTCCAAACTGCAATCACTCCAAATACCTGCTACCTAATAATAATTCAACCACTCTCAGGAAATTCATCATCGTTTACGAAGAATGCGACGCATTTCGTTGATATCAGATATATTCAATTTGTAAGTATATAAGACCTCAATACCGTCTATATTCACGTAGGTCGGCGTCTTAAAATACGGTCCCTTTGGGTAGGAAATTTTATTTTTAACTTCTCAGGATTTTTTTTACTATTTACGAAGTTCTTTAAAATTTCAAACAAATGTTTCTACAATAAGTTATTTTAATTAACATGCATTATTCAAATAATATAAAAACATAAAAAACAAAAAAATGCCATTAACTTTTAAAACAAATATGTAATTAACAAATTAATTAATAATCGACAAGATAATAAAATAATTTAATATTCTGTCATTCCATCATTTGCAGCAATCACTAGCTGTAAACGCGTTGGTATAGAATGACTTAAATTGAAAATATAATCCAAATTGTCCCATTGCTCTTGAATACGTTCAAGCAATTTGCTGTAATTTCTGGGGTGGAAGTTGTCTACCCATCTTTCTGACCATTAATGTGATTTTTTTAAAACTTCTGATTGATGAGAACTCACGAGGATATAAAAAATATCTCGGAAAATTTGAATCGTATGAAAATTTTACAAAAGAATTTCTTTTATTTTAAAATCGTAAATACTTTTTATTGTTAATAAGCTCTCAAAATCTATTCCATGGGCGATAAATAGTTTCTGAATCAAAATCGATGGAGAAGGTTTTTCAAATCAAATTTTAACAATTTGTTATAACAAAAACAAAATAATCTGGTGTGAAAGTGTGAAATATATTTTACCCCCTGAGTTAGATACCCTTTATCACAATCAGTTTGAAAAATTTCACCATATGTTAATTACTTACAGCAATGTTTATAATACATGTTAGAGGGTCCTGTTTTTGGATACGAGTTAAATGGACGTGTTAAATGAAAATCGTAAAAATAAAAATGGGCAATACAAAAATACCGCAATTAAAAAAAAATATGTCTATTCGTTATTTGGTTGCCGAAATTGTGAATTTAAGTTTTTATCGCATAGTGCTACTTGCAATCAACTTTTTGCCTTAAAACGCATATGGCTGTTTAGCGTACAGCTATTCAAAGTATATTATATTCTAAACAGTAAAGTCACTCGTGATGAACTGTGAAATGCCGGCGTATTTTGCAGGCGCTCGTAAATCGATTTCGAACGCGTGCACCCCTGCCGTATACCGTATACGGTTAGGTACAATCACATTTGTCGCTGTCGATTACGATACGGAGACCGTGCAAAAACAAATGATTTTGTGTACATCGCCCATCACATTATGACATTATCATGTAGTATAACAAAATATTGATCACCCTATATACCTTTCGTCATATCATAAAATAATTGGATGGTGAATGTTATGCAGAATAAGAAGGTTTCCGAATCAAATATTACGGATCCATTATACACGTTCCTCGGCCGTGTCACATCGGCATCATTGGCATTCATTTAGATGCCTAAATTGCCTAATATCATCGAACGTTTTGTGGTAAAGTGGGGTCAGCAATAATTCTTGAAATCGAAGTATTACAATTATTATTTAATTTAGTGTATTATTTTGATGGGTTTTGTGTTAAAATTGATTAGCTATTAGTATTCTATCAAAACATAACAACTTGTTGAATGAAAGCGCCTTTATAGTGACGATTTTAGCTTGCTGTAAGAAAAGTTATACTGCCCCGATCTCCTATTGCGGCAATTGTTGGTATCCTTTGAAAATTTTTTGTCTCATATTTCGATGTTACGCACAGTACTGTATATGCGACCGTTGATTCCTTCATTCAATGATTCAACATCAAAATAATATTAATGAGAATCGCCCGCATACTACTACTACTGACAACTAATCACATCTAGATTTCATGGATATTTTTTGTATCTAGGGTATATTTCATAACCTAAAAAATTCGTAATAGTAAAAAAAAACAAATAAAGCAAAAGATTGAACTCGACTCGAAAGAAGGTTGTAAATGTTGCAAATTAGGTTGTAGGTATTAAAATTATCTTTCGGTTGCTGTATAATAAATAAGTTATATAGGTCAGTCATAAACAGTCTTTAAGACTTGTACGTACCATGCGCAAATAAATAAATGATTTATTTGAATTTCGATGTTATAGCACCCAAAAATAGGGGGTCGGTTTTAGTTAATTTTTCGGTTGCAATTTTTAAATTTTAATATTTATAAAACCGGACTAGTGATGAATAGTCGCCATTTTTTTACGTATTTACAAAATATTTAGGCGTGATAATTTTCTTAGTCAATTTAAATCAAATTTGAAATATGTAAGATTTGGAACCATACAGCCTACTCATATTCATTCATGAGCCTTCGGAGTATGTCGTGGAAGTTCTGAGATATATTATTTTATATGCACAATAAATTCCGAAGTAATTAAATTGCCATCGCTTGAGCAGGTTTTTATTGCCACATGTACTTTAGACAGAATTTATTAAACTGCCAAATGTGCGCATTACGTATTACCGTATCAACGGTATTTACCCTCCAGCGAATATTATTAAACTTTTATCCGTTTCGGTTATGCGAAAAAAGGAACATCGCGTTTGTTCGACGATGCTTTCGTGTTAGCTAACTTTGATGTCCCGTAAACAGGGTTAAATATAGGACCGATATATCTGATAAAAGGTCCAGTGAAAAACTTGGACCATACTAAACCATTAGACTTTAAAAAGAGTAAACTTACTTCTTCCAAGTTGGGCACCACGTCGTTCACGATGTTACAAATAGTGTCGAGGTCCGACGACAGCGTCAACATCCTGTAAACAAAATTTAGTTAATCTTAAGTTGGAAATACGGCAGGAGAGAGCCTGGAAAAGTTGATTTAAGTTCTGGGGCTGATGTCCGATATTATGGGGTGTAACTTTATGATCAGGGTTACTTCAAAGAACAATAAAGAGGGGGGGGGGGTCGAGGTTGGGAGGATTTTTCTGTGTCAGTAGTAAATACAATAGGGGGGGGGGGTAATCTAGTAGGGCAGTAAGGCTGGTATTACCAGCAGTTATGTAATATGTTAGGTACTTGTTATTTAAATGCTGTCGTGTCAGGAATTATGCCTAGAATACTTTTAATGAAACGCAAAGCATACTTTGAAAATAATTTAGATTCTAGAGAAAATTGTGTGAAAGTATGTGATTCAGTGTAAAAAATATTCAAGCAACGGATTTTCGGCGTCATTTTTCCGATATGGCGGCGCAACCAGGAGGGGAGGAGTTGGACAAATTTAGTTTCTTTATAAGGATCTCAATATGTACTAATGTACCAATTTTCATCTCCTTCCGATTTTTTCTAGGTAAAATGATATGTATATTGCCTGGCATATAATGTAATAACGTAAGTGCATTTTCATATAAATAACAATATCTCTACCCGATTCTAATTGTGGTTAGAAAATTAGCCCAGAATTAGAAGCCCAGAAGCTGACTGCAGAAGAGGACTGGCATATTCTGAATTGACTGGTGGCATTTGCGCCCAGGATCCACTTAGGCTGATACGAGTATATTCTAACCATATTCCGTTCAGGAATGACGGAAACCTGGAAATTCTCATTACCCAGGCAACACCAAATTATATAATAAACGTTTATTTTACGGTATTTTGGTTGAAACTTACACAAAAAAGATCTGATAATGGCATTAAACTTGTAAAATAGACGACTGTAGGGTTATTCTAACTAAGATATTGAACCACTAATAATTCTTGAGAGATTAACTTCACATCTGTATATCCCTGGTAGGTTGTAAATGTAAATATGCCTAATCCACGGGTATCTGGGTTAAATAAGATGTTAACATGTTCCATAACCGCGTAAAATATAAGGCGGTAGTATTATTTGAACTAAAATAATAATTGATTTTATGAACAGTTTATAATTCTGGACAGTTTTACTTCAATCTGTATATCCCTAGTAGATCTTAAATGTATTATACACGAGTACAATTAATAACGTATTTTCAACGTTGTGAACGTTCGTTGTGGAAAAATTGAGGCGAATAATTTTGTTTACAAACTGTTTGCTGCCATCTTAGACGTATTGTAAACATTTTGTTTTTTGATTCATCCCATTATCTCATTTCTTCTGCGAGCAGCAAAATTTTAAATGAAACGCTGTTAATTTTATCATTTTTAATTAAAAAACATCGACGTTGGCTAAATACGCGGTTATTGTGACAGAATATTTGACAGTACAGTTAATTTAGTGTGTTGTCATCATGGTAACTACAGCAGACGTAGGTAGAATTGTTGCCTTAATAGAGGATGGCCGCAATAAGAGTTATGTCTCCCGTACTCTGGGAATTGCGCGGTCTACAGTTTGTGATGTTTAGAATAGGTATCTACAGACGGGAAACTTTATTAGGCGGCAAGGCTCTGGCAGAAGGAGAATGACCACTCAAGCTGATGATCACTTTGTCATTATGAGTTCTTTAAGAGATCGAAGAGCTACTGCTGTGTATCTAAAAAATGACTTGCAAATGGTACGTCGAGTAAGTGTAAGTGAAAGAACGATACGTAGAAGATTGTTAGAAGCAGGATTGCATTCACGAAGGCCAGCAGTATGTCCAAAATTGCTTCCTCGGCATCGACAACACCGACTGAGATTTGCAAGAGCGCATGCTGACTGGACTGTAGAACAGTGGGGAAACGTACTATTCACAGATGAATCCAGGGTTTGTTTAAGGTCGCCGGATGGTCGTGAACGGGTATACAGACGTAGAAATGAAAGATATGCAGACTGCATCATATCTGAGCGACTGCAATATTATGGTGGTTCAGTCATGGTTTGGGCGGGTATTTCTACCGATGCACGTACTGACCTTGTATTTGTTGAAAATGGAGCACTAACCGCCCACCGTTACATTGAGGATATCCTCCAAGAAATTGTTGTTCCATTTGCTCCTTTCATTGGGAACCAATTTACATTAATGCATGATAATGCTAGATCTCACGTTGCACGGGTAGTGAGCGAATATCTGGATGAGGTTGGACTTCCAAGATTGGACTGGCCCGCATGTAGCCCGGATCTCAACCCAATCGAACATCTTTGGGATGTTCTTAAAAGAGCACTCCGTCGCCGTCCTGTGGAACCACTAACCTTGCAAGACTTACGGCTGGCGCTGACAGAAGAATATCAGGCTATTCCTCAAGACAGAATAAGTAATCTTATTAATTCGATGCCACGAAGAATGCAAGCTGTCATTGCTGCGAGAGGAGGACATACACGTTATTAAAATTTGTCTTTGTTAATTAATTTTGTGATATACCTAGTGGATGTTTTTGTTAATAAAAATAAGCTTGAAATCAGCGTTTCATTTAAAATTTTGCTGCTCGCAGAAGAAATGAGATAATGGGATGAATCAAAAAACAAAATGTTTACAATACGTCTAAGATGGCAGCAAACAGTTTGTAAACAAAATTATTCGCCTCAATTTTTCCACAGGGTGTTTTGAGTTTACGACAAAAAACAACACTTTGATTTACCCCTGTATAATATTGCCTGGACGAAAAATATGACTTATTACAATAATTAAAAAGACACACAATGAACTGATCTACAGACTGGTAAAAAATTTATGAAAATCAGATGAAAAATAAAAAAGTTATAAAACATCAAAATTGAGCAAAATTTTAGGGTGACGGAATTTTGTGCCGGGGAGTGTATATCATACCTAAATGAATTTCTCGTAAAATCTTAGAAAAAGCTCTGAATGGCATGACTGAATAAAGCTACATTTCTAATCAAATGCATAAATTAATCCAACGTCACATTTGTTGATAACGATACTTTTAATATATTTAGCAATATCATAGTTTTATATAAACGATTTTTAAACCCGTACGATAAATACATGCTTCTTTTGTGCCTCGAATTTGTAACCAATTGCAACAGCCGGTTCCATGTTACGTCACGGCAGAAGCCAATAGCAGCCCAGATGCGTGCGCCGCGAACGTTGCTTCGGGCAAACGAGTAATTATGGTCATCGTGACTTGGTCGCCCATATGTGCTGTTTGCTTTGTACCATGTGAACGTTTGAATAGAACGTTTACCGTTTATGGTGTACTAAAATGAAACGTGTATAGTATACTAAAATATAAGGTTTATTGTATAGTGCACTGAAATAAAAGGTTTATAATATCTACCTATATGAAATTGAAACGTTTACTGGGCGGACATTCGGACAATTAACACGTTCTGATAAAACGAATTTAAACGCATGGTATAAACTAAAAATAAACGTTTATTATACTATTTTGTGTTGCCTGGGTAGTTAGGTCTTGAAGATAAATTAATGAATATTTATTACGCGTCAGTGTGAAGTTGAAACTGCTGCTAGGCGTTTGAGCTGCAGAGCTAAGCGAGGCAAATCGCTGGACAGCCGTCATTTGAACCTTCAAAGGCGTCCCACGATACGATTACTACGCGTGCGTCAGATGTTCGCAGATTGAACGGAGCGGGAAATTTTAAAATCACTACAACCAATTTGAATACATAACTTATGTATTCACTTTAAATTTAAATTGAACCTAAAATTAGTTAGAGTAAACTGAGTACAGTTAAATCACCACCCAATCCGAACAGGAAAACATAACCACAGAACATATCTTACCGCGCTTGCGCAAGTATCGTGGAGCACGTCTCATCACCTAAATAAGATCTCATCAACCGTCCCGGTCCCTTTTGACAGCTGACAGCATACTTAAAAACTGAACTAAAACCCAATTGTCTCTAGCGCTTGATCAACAGTACTTAACAAAGTCCCGCGAAATTGTTTTAATCACAAAATGTTGTACGATGTAACATCTACGTAAAACTTAGATACACGTAGAACTAAAATCAATTCCTGGTCTAGCTTGCTATATACCACGTACAAGAAAACGACTGTGATGTAGGTATAGATATTCAGAATAATTGTAACGATCCAGAGAGATTAGGATGTGAAATCCTTAAACTAAATGATATTTATGCGTTTTCGAGTATGACTCCAGTGAGATTACGGTGCAGTGTTATCTGAAAAGGAATTTATGGGCGACATTTATAATAATTTAGGTTTAGGAAAGTCTTACACTGTTGCTACCATACTTGTTATTAAATCTGGTGCACTAAATCAGCTTGTTTTAAAGGTAGGAAATTAATACTAACAGCCCAACAGCCGGGTTCTTTCTAACCATCTTTTTAATTTGTGGAGGGAACAAAAAAAATATTAGGACTCCCTGCTATTATTTAAACATGACTTATTTTAAATTACCAGCGCAACTCCTTTTCAAAATTAAGGCACGTTTTTAAATATACCATATTTACAATAAGTTTGAAATTAATTTTATTATGAACGGTTCGTCCGGTTAGGAAGGTCTTGTTTGTATTTTAGGTTGGACATTCATCCATTAAACGTACTTATTAACATCATTCATTGTAATGTCACGTCATAAGTTTAAATACACCTTTACCTATACGTAACCGAGTTTCGAATTTCGAATTGCATCTACAAGCCAAAAAAATCTTGTACCACGCAGACAATACGGTAAAATACTGTACCGACAAGAAATAGATTTATTTTATCATGTTGGCACCATAGTCGCTGTATGCTATACGTGGACTTCACTTTCTACTGTGCGTTTTTTTATGACAGACTTGCGTCAACTCATTCTGCGTGCCTCTCTCTCTCTTATGGTCACAATTAGACAGGTGTATTTTGATGACATCGATGAACTATCGATAAATAAAAGAGCACGATCATGTTTTGCTCCGGGCGGAATGCACGTATATGCCATGGGTGTAGCTTACGGCGGGTGTGATGCACGTGTAGATCGTGGGCAGGAGGGACACCGCTAATGTAAAAGAAATAGGATCGTAGGAAGGGATGAAGACATTATTTTGCCATATCATCCTCTTCTGTAGTATATAATCATCGGCCCAAGATAAAAAATATTAGTTCTTATTTAAACAAATGTTAGTGTTATTGAGCGGACACTTATAAATGCGGACGCGAAAAATAAATTTTCATATAAAACAAGCAGATAAACAATAAGTTGAATTTCCTGACTTTCCAGCATTTAAATAACAATACAATATGGGATCGATGACGAATTATTGTGTGAGATGATATAGCAACCTGTAAAAAATATTACATACTAAGTCCTCAACCTAAGCCGAAGCGTGAGGTTGGTCACTTGCTTTTTTATTATTTTTTTTTACTATTTCGCAAATAAATAAACAAAAATAGGGAAAAATAATAAACTTAATATTTCTGCAGATATTCATATTAACATGTTGCAATTTAATTGCGAAATACACCAGAAAATATAATAAAAAAGTCAAAAGGATTGAAGTATTCAGTTTGACGCTTGTGTTAGGGGGACCTTTGATTTAGAATGCCACCTAGCGGACAAAACCGGCTTTGGCTGGTTGCACCACTTTTAGGAATAACAGTTAGTATTTAGAATAGTGCGCACATGTACCTAGATATTTAGTATTTTAACACAAAATCAAGTAGTCACTGACTTGCAATATGCCTATTCAACTAAAGCCATCATCGATTACCTCTTTGACGTAAGACCCATTTTAATCCTTAAAAACCCTATGAATACTGATTACCTGTGACTATGAACATCCAAATAATGAAAACTAAAATGTATTTAAATATTAATTCTGCATTTCACGGATATATTAAAAGAAGGTAACCAACAATGTGCGGTATTTAAATAACCTCTGGGTTTCTAGTCGAGTGCTTAAACTATGTTCATACATTGCAAAATAAAAAGGAATACTATACTTATTACTATAATACTATACGTAAATACTATACGTCTTAGCAGTACCCTGAGGCGCTTCTACTATTTAGTATATATCTTTGTTATAAGAATACACGCAATTATAAGATTGTGTTGACAATTTTGGCATCAAATCTCTAAATATTATTATTTACATGAATATTTTTGTCATAATTTCTAAAATTGTCTATATTGGCATAAGTCCCTAAACTGCTAAGTAACCATCTAACCACGTTAAGGATAGATGATAATAGGTTAACAAATATAATAAATGTGATCGATACATGACCTTCAATTTTGACAACAGGAGGGACATGACAGGCAGAAGTGACAGTTTATTGCAAAATTTTACCCAAACAGATAGCGATAGATAATATAAACTAATAATAATAATGTAGGGGGATGTTAATCCAATATAGGTAGTTATTAATATATCACGAAAAAAACAAATAGTTTCCCCACAAAATTGTATTATTGCGTTACCTCGTGTTGAGAAGAATAATGATACACACCATCATAGTCAGCAAGAAGCTTAATAATTAATATCAATTGTTATCTAAAAACATCGTAGCCCAGAACATTTATCTTTCAACAGGTTACAGAACTGATATCAGTATCCTTATACCACATAATAATTATTATTATTTCAGAATAATTCGCTCAGACATACCTAGAATATTGTATAGATTGAGAATTAAATAAATTTACTATACTGGTCAGCTAAAAGTCCAGACCAGAACCCAATAGAAAATATTTGGGGACACATTGTAAATAAATTATATATAAGAAATTAGGTATGCAAACTATGGGACAGAACTCAAATAACTACAATTTTAAATCAATATTTTTATCAATGAGAAGACGATACCGCACTCTAGCACGCCTCGATGTTTGGAGAAACGTTCTTCGCATTCCACATCCGATGACGTCATTTGCCATAGGCATGCATAACAATATTATTACAGCAAATGGTGCTGCGACAAAATATTGAAAATTATTTTCTCATGCTATAATTGATTGCTTGACAAGCTTGCACCTCAAGAATATAGTATATTGTTATATTAGGATTAGAAGTGTCACTTTTGGTAAATAAATTTTGTATTTGCGAGACAACAAATAGTGTTTAATCCGATTAAAACATGTTATTCTTCTCCGACCGATCTCCTCCATTTAATTATTAATCTGTGCTTTGAAATTATTCATCCCACATTGGGATAAAATATTAAAAAGCAAAACCGACTTCAATAAAAATTATTCTAAAAAATGAATTTATTAGAATACTCGTATAATAGAATTAGAATTTATTATACAATTATTGTTATTTTTTAAGTCGCTGCTAGGCGGTGTACTTCCTTATACGTTTGTAAATCTTGGCTGGCACCGACTCCAAAAATAAAAAAATAATAATAATTGTATAATGAATTTATTGTATTCTAATAAATTGATTGGCTTAACAAATTGAATGTATTCTAAGTAGTAATAGTAGTAGAATACTACTCTTAATTATTTTTTACTTTTTAATCCAATTTTTTATAGATTTTATTGGTTTTGCTTTTTTTTAAATTAATTTTTTTAAAATGTTTTTAGTGCATTTTTTTATATATGTCAATATGCTCAGGGAGAACAATTATAAATAGTAGACTATGTAGTCGTTTTTTTATAAATGTGAGTTCTCTGTCAAAACTAATGTCCCATAAAAGTGCCACTGTGAGAATGGTAGGTATTGATAGTAAATTCAAGTATAAACTACCAATTAAATAAATCGTACATCATTCTGAATCTTCGTCATGGATCTTCTGTCCATGTGTTGTCATTAAACTCCACCTAAACAGCTGGACTGATTTTTGATTTTTATGATGATTAAGTTGATACGAGAATGGTTTTCAGCTTCAGAATTTGATCCGATAGAAAATATTTTTTTTTAATTAATTTAAATATCTATACATTAGGGTTGTGACCGGCGCATTCGCCATTTATTCTGGTATATATGGTGAGTTTCCCGGTATATCTTCGGAATCCAACGTCCAAGGCTAATAAATCTAAAACTGGATCCTCTTGAAAATACCTTTTTCCAATAAAAAAGAATTTAAAAAATGGTTTATATATGACGGAGTAGACAAAAATCAGGTTATATAGAACACTCATCATACCAGTCTTAATGTATGGATCGGAGACATGGACCCTGACAAAAAGAGACGGGGCAATCCAAGAAGACGGTATGTGGAGACGCAAGTATACTATAAGACAAGCCGGTAACAAGGACATAGTAACTACAATCAAAATCGGCAGATTGCGATGGGCAGGCCATGTGAACAGATATTATGAAAATAATCCTGCAAAAAAGATCCTTAAAGCAGAGACCATAGCCACAAGCTGCGTTGGAAGGATGGTGTAAGCGAAGACGCACGAAAGATAGGTGCACTGAACTGGACGATGCAGACCAGAGACAGGAATGAATGGTGAAAGAAGCTGGAGAATGTAAGACCCTACTATAGGGTTGTATGGCCATTGATGATGATGATGATGATATGACGGAGTTCTGAGGTAAAGAACATACAAAACATACAGTCGAATTGAGAATCTCCTCCTTTTTTGAAGTCGGTTTTTAATACATAAAGTAGATAAATAAGTAGGATATATCGATGTAAGTAGTACTTTGTTAAACATTAGTCACCATATTGCTAGTTGAGTTCATTTGTGATTTTTGTGGTCAAATTTGCCGAAAACTGTACACATGTAATCTAATGAAGATTTAGATCTACCTGAGGATACAGGAGTGTGCGAAAGAGGTTTCTTTGCTTTGGTCACAATATTCAATGCTGCGGTCAACGATGGATATGAAGATGGGGATTGATATAAGCAAATATTCTAAGTTACGTGCGTTTCTCAAGAGGCAAAATGAGGGATATTTAGCGAAAAAATCGCGAGTATGTAAAAGGAACAAATGGATTGGTTTTTGAATAGTGCACCTGATAATTTACATTTGATGCTCCTGACGTGTGAAAAATAAAAGAAAATATTTAAAATGCTCCTTATAGGCCGTCCTAATACTTCCTAATACCTAAAAAAATTCCCAATACCAAAACCAAGCGACCACGTCCATTTACTGTGCCTGGTAAACCATTAAGTTTTTATCGAAAATATGTTGCTCTACGTCCACCCGGATTGGTAGAACGTCGATTATTTCTCTTCTCAGAGATGTTAGTGGAAAGTGTCATTGAATGGTGGTCGTTATTCATAAAATCAGTGCTGTCTCGCAAGAAATTTTTCGGCAAATTTTTTGAAGCTGGACAACTGGAAAGGGTATAGCGGACATGCATTACGACGAACGTCTACGTCTCTTTTAATTCACGGCGGTGGTGACCTTACTTACTACTAAAAAGTTGCCAAATCTGCTCAGAGTAGTTTCCTTTTCGATTTCCGCCATTGTATATTCTCTAATATTTCACGTATACTTTGAAAAACATTTTAACTAATTTAATGTTGGACTATCTGGATGTGAAATATTCAAGAATCCATTGCAACGTTCTATAGCAAGATGCTTTTAGATAACTCTGACTCACTGAAATTCTTACTGCCTGACGATGTTCGATATAATTGTTCATGATACGTCGGTAGCGCAATAAATTACTTGCTTTTATAATAATTACTATGGATCAGGTATCCAAAGATTTATTAAACCATTTACCTTAACATTTCTTACCTATTACCTTAACACAATCAATATTAAAAGTTGATATACATTAAGCGGGTACGGATCTGTACCGATCTGATCTATTATGTCCATGCCTTTGAAAATGCCCATTTGCAAGTATTATTTACTTTTTTCTATCATTAACACGGACAGACTGTATATATACACTACTCCAAGAAAATAACGCACCACCACAAAATAAAAGTTTGATGTCAATGTTAATTTTTATCTAAATGACTTTGCATGTTTTTTTTAGATTTCGTATTTCACGCTTCATATTTCTTAAAATTTAAAGACTAACACAATTAAGATTATATACTTCTTTCAAGAGCCCTTTGACAACTGTGTACTCCAGCGCATGTCATGTAATTGTACAATCTGCTGGTCCAGAGCTTGCTTCTTACTTTGAACTTTGTAATGCATTTTTTTACCACGTCCATGAAAAACGCCCCATGGACGTTGAACATTGTAATTATATTAAATCTACCTATCAATTTTTTTTTAATAACTAGACTTGGCTGTTCAGTAGGTAAGTAGGTAAGATGCAACACATTTAAGAGCACAACTTCAAGACGCAGGTGGTCCACTCATATGCGTTCAAACTGTACGCCGACGACTGAGGGAGGCAAATTTAAGACCCAGGATTGCTGCTCGAGGACCCGCATTAACAGTAGATCATCGAAGAGCCAGATTGAATTTTGCCAATGAGCATGTTAATTGGATGGAAGCAGATTGGGAACGTATTCTTTGGACTGATGAGTCAAGGTTCAGTTTGTATAATTGTGACAGACGTAATCGCGTCTACCGAAGACCCGATGAGCGATACAGTCAATGCAATTTTTTGCACACAACTTTATATGGAGGTAGATCCGTCATGGTGTGGGGCGGATTATCTTTGACTGGGCGAACGGACTTGGTAACTGTGAATGGAAATCTCAATTCTGACAGATACATCACAGACATTCTTGAGGCACATGTTTTGCCTTATGCCCCCTATATAGGACCCATTTTTTTACTTATGCAAGACATTGCGCGTCCCCACACGAGTCTTATCGTGAGAAATTATCTTGAAGAAGTAGGAATTGATCACATAGACTGGCCAGCCCGTAGCCCCGACCTTAACCTCATTGAACATGTTTGGGATTTTATCGGTCGGCGGTTACGAAGTGAGGGACGACAACCCCAAAATTTACAAGAATTGGAAGGACGCCTAGTCGAATTATGGAATGGCCTAGATCAGAACCCAATCAGAACTTTGGTTTTAAGTATGAACCAAAGATGTCGGGAGGTCATTCGCGGAAGGGGTGGAAACACCAGATACTAATTCTATATTTACTTTTGTTTTGTTTCCTGTTATTCGTTGTTTTATTGATTAAAGCAATCCATTTTGTAGGTATGTTTTTTGAGTTTTTGTCCTTTTAAGACCTTTTTCTCTTCTAAAACACCTTGCATCTCTCAATAAATTATAAGATATCAAGGAAAACAGAACTCAAAATGAGGCATTGAACCAGTATAATGAGTAATAAATAATGAGCACTTGAAAAAAAAGAAAGTTAATAAATTTAATAAAAATCACGTCAACTCAAAAATTGGATATTTTATGAAGTAACAGAGATAAACAAATGAATAAAAAAAGAAAATGTAGAAAAAACATGAGGCTTTAAATTGGCTATAATTGCAATAACTTGCAATACCTTGTATAGCCCACAGGACTTTTTGAAATTTCGGAAAAAAACATAACATTTTTATAGCACCTGGTATAATATCAAAATCATTCGTTTTACCAAAACAACTAAGACAGTGATATTCCTAAGAGAAAAACCTACAATTTGAAAAAAAAATCGACCAAAACGAACAAAAATTGTCGAAAATACATAACGTCAAATTTGAGTTAACTTTTTGGTTGTGCGTTAAATAAGTTGCGCAGTGTATTTTGAAATGCTCGTAATAAATTCTCAGATGAAGTTACAATTCTCTGCAATAATTTGGGGTTACCATCGAAATTTGGAATATTATCAGCTTGGTATGTTAATAAAAAATAATTTATTTCTGCCATTTTTTGATTTTCTGTTGAAATATTTGCAGAACTATATCGATTTAAATTGTCTAAACTAAACTGATCAACAAAATAAACGTTACACTGCCAAATTTGCTCTGATTTTGGAACAGAATAAATCTGGATTGCCGCCGCCTATTTAGTTTCTTGGTTCATGTGATAGACATTTCAGTGACACTTTGTGTCATTAGTTTCGACGGAACTGAAGTTGAACACAAACCTATTCTATTATTTATATTTGTTCTATTTGAACATATTATACTTATATAAAATCTTTAGGCATACATCCAGGCATACAACCAGGAAAAGTTGTTGTTTTAATAGATTCTACAAGATTTTATGCATTTTAAAGCTAACATCTTCGGGATAACTGTATGCCTAATGCTTTTATATATAATGTCCAAATAGAACAAATATAAATAGTAGAATAGGTTTGTGTTTTTTTGTGGTATATATATATATATATATATATATATATATATATATATATATATATATATATATATATATATATATAAATATATATATATATATATATATATATATATATATATATATATATATATATATATATATATATATATATATATATATATATATATATATATATATATATATATATATATATATATATATATATATATATATATATATATATATATATATATATATATATATATATATATATATATATATATATATATATATATATATATATATATATATATATATATATATATATATATATATATATATATATATATATATATATATATATATATATATATATATCGTACGTCACTCTGAAGATCCTCAATGAAGGTGAAAGAACTTGTACAACTTCTAAGTGATTCGTTTCCGTATATATGTCCAGATATGCAACTGGTAAGTGTGTCTTCCTTTGAACAAGAAAATGTCAAGAAAAGACAAGACTAAAGTTTAATTTTAATTTGCTATTTGTATTGTCTGTAATAGACACATATGAGAATGAAAAAATGCCTCATCGTCAAAGGATGCGGACACTTTGACGAGATCAAAGGCTCGCGCCGCTCATCAAAGGCTTGCGGCATTTTTTCATTCTCATATATGTCTGTTACAAACTATAACTCCAGAGATTGTTACAAAATGAATGAAATAAACACGTTATAATAAATGGTTACACCCGAAATTCTTAAAAAATTAATTCCTAGGTACTATGAAGAAAATAGTATTACAGTAACTTGCTCAAAGAGACAATCTGTTCTTCCATCTGTTCAATACCAATAAAACCATGCAAATCGGACAAGTCGTTTAGACAGATATTAACATCAAACTTCTTGATATTTTGTGGTGGTACGTTATTTTCTTGGAGTGTGTGTTATGATAACATCTCTAAATCTATAGTATAATCTATACTTAGTATTGCAAAATAAGAAGCTGCTTATTCAACAAGAGAAGCTTATTTAATAATAGAAAAATAAATCACACCTCTAATAAGCTAAATGGTAATTTTTTGTATTATTTGTTATATAAAAAATACTATATACAAACACATGTATAAAATATTATTTCATCAATCAAAAAATTAGAAGGTGCTAGCTGATTATAAACTTGATTATGTGCTATTAAGGAGAAATTATTATATTATTGAGGTTAAGTGTGTAATACACAGGGTAGTACATGGCAGTGCAACCAGGGCCGGGTGAGCACAACTAAAAAATTTTTATTAAAATTTTTACCGTTCGGGGCCCGGGCAATCAGGGACAGTTATGGAGGCTTTGTACTGTTGTTGGCAGATGTTTGTTGTTGGCATGGCAACAAAATGGCGGGCATTGGTGGCAGGTGGCAGTTTCGGGTGGACACAGGGTGGCACGGCCGGGGGACAGAAGACATTAGTTAACATGTGGTGGCATGTGCTTTGGTAAAATGGTCAAAAAATAGTAGTTTTGCATACATTGTGATGAATTTTTTTCATATAAAATATGTCTTAGATTTTTGAGAAAAAATATTAATTTTTGATAAAAAATAATTTAATAAACGTCGATTTCTTGGGAATTCCGTCAGTGTTGGGGGAGACAATAAGGTGTAAGCACCGGCATATCCAAGAATAACAACGCAACACGGTAATACTCAATAAATAAATCGTTTATTAAATAAGTGCATTTAAATATCGATACCCTAGCCTCATACCAATTTAAACAATAATTCAATATTGCTTAAATTTCAACTCAAGTCAATAAAGATTTTGAAGAAAAGTATGTTAGTAAATAGATATAAAAGTATGCAGTAAGTAAGTTAATGGACTGTGAGCTAACATGTAACACTGTCACTGAACAAGAAAGGAAGATACGAGAATTGTTAATATTACTAGTGTCTTGACAGCCAATCTTCTTGAAATAAATAAGACATTAGACATTATATTCATAGTATTTACGTCAATCTAGTCTAGTAATCATTTACATCAGACCTTGCGTCAAATCCGGTAGTTCTGATTTTTTGCTGTGTTGTTTATGATGTTGGCCCAATGAATAATCCAATTTTACGACCTCGAGCGCCGAACATTGTCAAAAACATTTTCAAAGTAGAAAAAATTTGCTACAATTTGAGCATAGAGCTCTGTAAACCCAATAGTTTCAGAAATACAGATTTTAAAAATTTCTCAGTTTTTCGAACTCGAAAAATGTTTTTTAACAATATTGTGTTCTGTACAAATTTCGTTTCTGTATGCATATTTTCTTCCAGGAAATTCCTCCCTCCCATATTCCAATTGATGATGGAAGAGGTTTAAGGCGACCTACGGATAAACCACACCCATTTTTCATATCTCATCACTAGCCCTGTTCTTTGTGTTACATTATCGAAGCCATGTCTGAACGTCTCATCACCATAACCCCCTTCTGATATATATTATTTACAAAAATTTTGACATGGATGGCGGGGAAGAGGTTTATCGTGATGAACGTTCAGACAAGGCTTCCATAATTTAACACAAAGAACAGTGCTAGTAATGAGAAATACGAAAAATGTAAGTCTGTAACGCGCTCAATGTCGAAAACTTTGACTATTCATTAACCAAAATCATGAACGAGTCAGCAAAAAAATGAGAACTACTGGATTTGACGCAAGGGGTTCCCCCCGTTCAGACAAGGTTACTGAACTTCTGTATTTCTTTCAAAAATCAAAGTGGATGCAAGTGACCTTAAGGTTTTATAGATAAGTACGACAGTAATGACATATAGGACCTGAAAACTTGGTCGAAGACATTGTGAAAATACATAAGAATTGTTGTTAACGAACATTAAAACTCCCTCTGCACCTGACGTTCGGTTAACGCCATCAGGTATAGATATTTTTCTAATCCAAGATTAACCTTACAGTTTACTTCTAATGGATGAAACTAATGCAGTACAAAATTTGATATCGTTCTGAAATACAATACGTAAACTTTATGTTCAATTTATTATGAATGTAATAATTGTTTTTGGTATGGATCTGGGGTATCGACATACAAAAATGTTCTCAATGTGAAATATATTAACTGTTAGCTTTGCAAAAAATAAACTTTATTCTTCAACCGCAAAAATACGTAAACAAGCTTGATTGTTTACAGGTTGCGGCTAAGTATGATATTTAGCAAAACTACTATAGCAGCCATTTTGGAAAGCACCAAGTCGCAGCTGTAATATCAAAATTTTAGAGATGGGCACCAGGGGTAAGTGAGTGTGTCGCACACAAGTCACTCCCGCGGGAACGTTTTGACACCTAACATGGGCCTTTCTAATAAGAAAATGGCAGGATTAAACAAAACTAGAACATAAAACGTATAAAAAATAAAAAAAATCAGTTAAAAAATACAGTACGATGCATTGCAGAGCTGGGGTACATATTATTATAGACATTATTTTCAAGCACAACTGTTATCATAAACTACGACAAACAACATTTGAAACACCTCAGTGAGATTTACCCTCAGTGATTATGCATCATTTGCATAATATTTTAGTGTTAGGTAAATTATAAAGCAATGACTTCTGAAGTCATTGGTATAAAGTGTGCAAGGGAATAATCATTGGTTTTCTAGGTCACTTGCCGGAATGTCTGGATTATAAGTCTAAGTAGCAAAAGAAAGTTATTGCAAATTAAGTCTATATGCATTTTGAAAATAAAAAAAATATTGAAAATAAAAAAAATATTGGATAGAAAAAATTTGTAATTTGACTTATGTCCACACACTATAACCTATCTATAATTATGGTTATACTTATGGTTATATAGGGTAAAGGTACCAGTAAGTGAACGCCCACTAGTGAATGAACAATTCTTTATATAAATCCCATTTTTAAGGTCTACGTGATATTCCCCTGAAAATCATTGTGCGCAAGATCTAGTGCTCTCTTTCTTACGCATTGTGTTCTTTCACTTGGACTGCTCATCCCAAAGTCAATTTAGCAATATGGCTGAAAGTGAGGTGTCTGTAAGTGGCGTTCTCCGGGAGATGAATCCTTATAAGGTAAGCTGATGCATGCACCTATGATATATACACTTTACTAAGAATTTGATTACATGCAGTCTTAAGTGTTTTTGTCTTAGATAATGTTATATTAACGTTTACATTGGTTAAACTGCTATTATTATTATATTCTAACCTATAATCATAATAAAAAGTAAATGTTCATTCACTGGCTGCGAGAAATTATGCTAATCCAATAAATGAACATCTGTTCATTTACTGGGGTTTGATTCTTATATACAAATTTAAAATAAAATGGTGCCTATATATAATATAAAACCAGTAGTTTACTTAAAATGTATGGGCAGGTTGCTAAAATGTTATTTTCCAGTAAATGAACGGGGTCATAAACTGTTCATTCATTGGACAGCTGTTCGTTAGAGTCGCAAGATCTAGTGAATGAACAATATGTTTGAAACTTATTTTCTTTTGTATAATTTTGTGTTTTAACTTATTATAATTATTATTTTACAGAAAGTGGAAGTCGTACAAGAAAAAAAGATGAACAAGTTGTATAAAAGATTCAGATATTCAGAGGAAACCTTGGCTAATGCTTTGAATAAAATTACAGCTGGTGAAATGAGCTTAAATGAGGCCAGCAGAACATTTTTAATTCCAAAATCAACGCAAAGTATGAAAATACGGAAAAAGGTACCACTGCAAAGAAAAATGGGACCTTCATCGATTATGCTTCCTGAGGAGGAAAAACGTATTGAGCAATGGATTTTATCAAAGGCCAAATTGGGTTTCCCGATGCACGAAACTGAGGTTCAGGATGCGGTAGAGAAGATAATGAAGAGCGTAAATCGCGAACTTTGGCTTCAACTATTTTTGAAGCGACATCCGCAAATAACAAAAAGGAATTCTGAAATAATTTCTAAGGCGCGCGCATCTGTGACCGAGAAGATGTTTAGAACATGGTTCTCCGAACTACAAGATTATCTGACGTCTGAAGGTTGTTTAGATATTCTCTCCGATCCCTCTCGAGTGTTCAATGCTGATGAGACCGGCGTTCAATTTTGTCCAAAACTAAAAAAGTGTCTAAGTCCTAAAAATTATAAGGACGTCTATCAAGTAGCAAGTGGGCAAGAAAAAGAAAGTATTACCGTCCTTTGCAATTTTTCTGCAGACGGTGGAATAGTCCCATCAATGATAGTTTATGCTTATAAACGAATACCATTAGCTGTGGCAAATTCGGTGCCAGAAAATTATTTTATAGGCAGATCAGATTCTGGGTGGATGGTATCAGAAACATTCTTCGAATATGTGACTAACTGCTTCCACAAATATCTTTTAGATAAAAATATCAAGCGACCAGTAATCCTTTTTCTGGATGGACATAAGTCCCACATCAATTTGGAGTTGTCCAATTTTTGCTCTAACAATGGAGTTATCTTGTATTGCCTACTTCCTAACGCGACACACATTCTTCAACCGTGCGACGTTAGCATTTTCAAAGCCTTCAAAAATGCATGGAAAAATGTTGTTGCAAAACACCAGCAGGAAACTCAAGCCTACATCACGAAAGCTACCTTTGCTCCACTTTTTGAAGAAGCCTTTTCAAAGTCTGTTAAACCCGATATTATCAAGAACGGTTTCCGGCGATGCGGCTTATTTCCGTTTAATGTCAATGCAGTGGACTTTTCAAAATGTATAAGCAAACGTCGTGAAGAAATGGACGTTCAATCACAGAGAGAATCAATTCAATCACAGACGGAAGCGGCATTTGAAAATTTCGGGCCAAATGATTTTAAAATAGCCCAAAAGATTGTGGAAAATTTTGTTACCAAAGAAAGACTTCAGAGATATGAAGACAATTTAGTAAATGGATATACGCGTCCTGATGACGACCTTTTCCTATTTTGGAAATTTTGTAAAGATTCTTCTGGAGATAATTACGAAGAAAATTTTAATACAAAATCTCCATTCTCAGAAAGTTTTATAAACTCACTACCAATTGATTTCATTCTCGAAAATGATAATTTTATTGTTGACGCATCTGGCATACTAAATGAATATCCCAACCAACTATTACTCGACGATACAGTGGTCCCAATTATAGATGAAATTATATCATTGACAATTGA
Source organism: Tetropium fuscum (assembly GCA_964058915.1). Lineage (NCBI taxonomy): Eukaryota > Metazoa > Arthropoda > Insecta > Coleoptera > Cerambycidae > Tetropium > Tetropium fuscum. The sequence goes on along the minus strand of CAXKVY010007206.1, from coordinate 665 downwards.
CATTGTTGAAAGAAAAGATATTCAATTTCTCCAAACAATGTTGTGGAATGTGGTCGATTCAGCCATTAAGATGTCTGAATGTGTATCTAGAAAAAAATAAAAATCCTTGACATGAAAATAATAAAAGTGCCAGAAGATGTCTGGAAGAAGCATCTTCATTGGCCTTCTATTAATGCGCCAGTAACAAAAAGGAAAACCAATCCAGCACCTTACGCAATAACTTCAGCAAAGTGGAAAGAATATCATGCAGCAAAACAAGATAAAACGGGGAATCCAAAGAAACAAACAGGTAGATCCAATATCATCAAAAATGTTAATAAAACCAAAATAAAAGCCAGTTCAAATGGAAATGATGGAAAGGTTCCTAAAATTGACAAACATAATAAAAGAAAAGCCAGTTCAAATAAAGAAGATGGAAATTCCCCTAAAATAATCAAAAGCCGAAAGAAGGTAAATACTTCCAAAAGTGTTTCTCAAACACTATCACCAACACCAGGAAGTTCTATTAAGGCACTAGAAGTGGGTGACTATGTAATAGCATTTTATGAAGATGTACCTTATCCAGGTAAAATACTTGAAGTTAACCAAGACAAATATAAAATAAGTGTGATGCATGGTGTGAAAAAACAAAATAAATGGAAGTGGCCCACTAAACCAGACGAATG